>QNTS01000047.1:856270-875879 GCA_003317085.1 Hucho hucho
TGACCAAATACTTATTTTCCACCATAATTTGCAAATAAATTCCTTAAAAATCCTACAATGTGATTTTCTGGATTTTTTTTCCTCATTTTGTCTGTCATAGTTGAAGTGTACCTATGATGAAAATTACAGGCCTCTCTCATCTTTTTAAGTGAGAGAACTTGCACAATTGGTGGCTGACTAAATACTTTTTTGCCCCACTGTACATGCCGTCTGAAGTTTGCCAATGAACATCTGAATGATTCAGAGGACAACTGGGTGAAAGTGTTGTGGTCAGATGAGACCAAAATGGAGCTCTTTGGCATCAACTCAACTTGCCGTGTTTGGAGGAATGCTGCCTATGACCCCAAGAACACAATCCCCACCGTCAAACATGGAGGTGGAAACATTATGCTTTGGGGGTGTTTTTCTGCTAAGGGGACAGGACAACTTCACCGCATCAAAGGGACAATGGACGGGGCCATGTACCGTCAAATCTTGGGTGAGAACCTCCTTCCCTCAGCCAGGGCATTGAAAATGGGTCGTGGATGGGTATTCCAGCATGACAATGACCCAAAACAGTGTGGCTCAAGAAGAAGCACATTAAGGTCCTGGAGTGGCCTAGCCATAGAAAATCTGTGGAGGGAGCTGAACGTTTGAGTTGCCAAACGTCAGCCTCGAAACCTTAATGACTTGGATAAGATCTGAAAAGAGGATTGGGACAAAATCTCTCCTGAGATGTGTGCAAACCTGGTGGCCAACTACAAGAAACGTCTGACCTCTGTGATTGCAAGGGTTTTGCCACCAAGTACTAAGTCATGTTTTGCAGAGGGGTCAAATACTTATTTCCCTCATTAAAATGCAAATCAATTTATAACATTTTTCACATGCGTTTTTCTGGATTTTTTTGTTGTTATTCTGTCTCTCACTGTTCAAATAAACCTACCATAAAAATTATAGACTGATCATTTCTTTGTCAGTGGGCAAACGTACAAAATCAGCAGGGGATCAAATACTTTTTTCCCTCACTGTACATATCCTAACCAGAAGCCATTGATTACAGGCAACATCCGCTTCGACCTAAAGGCTAGAGCTGATGCTTTCAAGGAGTGGGACACTAATCCGGACTCTCATAAGAAATCCCACTATGCCCTCAGATGAACCATAAAACAAGCAAAGCGTCAATACAGGATTAACTTCTTAAGGAGCGGCAGCAGAGGTGACGGTTTTGGAGAGTCTGGCGTGCCCAAAGTAAAATGCCTGCCACTCAGGCCCAGAAAATAGGATATGCACATAATTAGAACCATTGGATAGGAAACACTCTGAAGTTTCTAAAAGTGTTAACATAATGTCAGTGAGTATAACAGAACTGATATAGCAGGTGAAAACCAGAGGAAAATCCATCCGGAAATCAGTTTTTTGTGACCTTTGCTCTGTTTGATACTCTCCACATTGACTTCAATGCAATCCAGCTCCGAGATTGCAGTACCTATGGCTTCCACTAGATGTCCCCAGTCTTTATACCGAGCCTGGAAGCGATAGCAGTAAGCAGAACGGATAGGAAGAGGAAATGGTCAAGGGAGCTCAGATGTCAACAAGATTTCTCGGGGCGCGAGACTGGGTGCACACCCCACTTTATTTTACTTATATAACGTTTAGGTGACCATCCGAGTGAAATATTATCGGTAATATTCATAAGAGGATAGCTAAGGATGCATTATAACTGGTCTTTGATTTGTTTAGGAAAAGTTTATAGGTATATTTGAACACGTTCTCTTCACGTTTCAATGGGCGATTCGACGTTGGATTTTCTGAACATAACGCGCCAACCAAACTGAGACTTTTTCTAACAAAAGAACCATTGGATGTCTTCGTTGGACACTTGGGAAGCCCTCAGCAGAAGTTCTTCGAAAGGTAAGGGATTTGTTTTAGCTGTGATATGGGTTTTGTATGACCCACGCTGGTTTATGAATTTATGCTAATGCATAAATATTAGATGTGCTATCCTCAAACAATCAAATGTTGTGCTTTTGCCGTAAAGCGAAATCTGACAATGCTGTGATATTGCCAAGAATCAGAGCTTTTGATGCTCCCTAAGTAGTTACGATTGATCTGTACTAAACCGGCTCTAACGCTCGGCGGATGTGTCAGAGCTTGAAAACTATTATGGACTACAAAGGGAAACCCAGACGCGAGCTGCTCAGTGACGCGAGCCTACCAGATGAGCTAAATACCTTTTATGCTCACTTTGATGCAAGCAACACTGAAGCATGCAATTAGAGCACCGATGTGAGCAAGACCCTCGCCCATTGAACCGTGAAGAGAACACGTTCAACCTATACCTGTACACTTGTTCAAAAACAATCAAACATCATTGATAATGTATCCTTAAGAACACTTTTATGTATATTTACTATAATATTTCAACCGGATTATAAACTGGACGATAGGAAAGGAAAAAAACAGCGCGCGCAAGGCCTTGAACGCACATCCTTAAACAGGTCAACATTCACAAAGCCGCGGAGCCAGACCGATTACCAGGATGTGTACTCAAAGAATGCGCGGACCAACTGGCAAGTGTCTTCATTGACATTTTCAACCTCTCCCTGACCGAGTCTGTAATACCAACATGTTTCAAGCAGACCACCATAGTCCCTGTGCCCAAGGAAGCAAGCATAACCTGCCTAAATGATTACCGCTCCATAGCACTCACATCGGTAGCCATGATGTTCTTTGAAAGGCTTGTCATGGCTCACATCAACAGCATACTCCCGGATACCTTAGACCCCTCCAATTCGCATACCGCTCCAACAGAGCCACAGATGACGCAATCTCAAGACAGTTGTGAAGAGGGCACGGCAACACCTTTCCCCCTCAGCAGACTGAAAAGATTTGGCATGGGTCCCCAGATCCTGAAAAAGTTCAACAGCTGCACAATGAGAGCATAATGACCGGTTGCATCACCGCCTGGCATGGCAACTGACCATTTGACCATAAGGCGCTACAGAGGATAGTGCGTACGGCCCAGTACATCACTGGGGCCAAGCTTCCTGCCATCCACGACCTATATAATAGGCGGTGTCAGAGGAAAGCCCATAAAATTGTCAGAGACTCCATTCACCCAAGTCATAGAATGTTTTCTCTGCTACCGCACAGCAAGCGGTACCGGAGCGCCACGTCTAGGATCCGAAAGAGATTTATGGATATAATAAATGACTTTTTCTAACAAAAGAACCATGGATTGTCTTGTTTGGACACTTCGGATGCCCTCAGCAGAAGATATTCAAAAGGTAAGTGATTTATTTTAGCTCTTATATGTCTTTTGTGTGACCCGCGCTGGTTATAGATTTATGCTAATGCATAAATATGAGAGGTGCTATCCTCAAACAATCAAATGTTGCGCTTTCGCCCGTAAAGCCTTTTTGAAATCTGACAATGCTGTGATATTGCCAAGACTCAGAGCTTTTGATGACTATGCAACACTTGTATATTGATGAATGTTTAATAATTCAACGTTTAGATTTTGAATTTGGCGCCTTACATTTCACCGGGCGGTGAAAGTTGAGGCTATCTTACAAACTAATGTAACGTTCAACCTTAAAATGAGTAACACATCCAATGCCACATTTAGGTTACTGTAACTATTGAGGTTACTGTAACTCATCGCCCACCCCTTTTAAAACTAGTTAGGGAGCGGCGGCAGTGTTGGGAGTTTTGGAGAGTCTGGCGTGCCCAAAGTAAATTGACTGCCACTCAGGCCCAGAAACTAGGATATGCACATAATTAGTACTATTGGATAGAAAACACTCTGATTGTCAAAAACTGTTAAAATAATGTATGTGAGTATAACAGAACTGATATGGCAGGCGAAAACCCGAGCAAAATCCATCCAAGAAAATCAGATTTTGTGACATGCCTCCTTTTCCAATGGGTTGCTATAGGGCATGCTTTAATTCAGCTCCCAGGTTGCAGTACCTATGGCTTCCACTAGATGTCAACCGTCTTTAGAAAAAGGTTTGAAGAGTTTACCTTGAAAACTAGACGAATACAGGAAGTTTTTCCAAGTGGAGTGAGGAAGTAATTTCTGTCTGTGGCGCGTGGGACCCAGGAGCACGCACCTCGGCTTTTTACTTTTCGATCACCCAGGATATTATCCGTGTGAAATATTATAGTTAATATACATAATAGTGTACCTAAGGATTGATTAGAAATGTTGTTTGATTTGTTTGGACAAAGTTTACAGGTATATTTTTTTGTCTTGTATAATGGGACGAGTGGACGGTGGATTTTCTGAACAGAACGCTCCAACCAAATGGAGCTTATGGATATAAATAGGGACTTTTTCGAACAAAAGGAACATTGAATGTCTTGCTAAAACACTTCGGATTACCATCAGCAGAAGATCTTCAAAGGTAAGCGATTTATTTTAGCTCTTTTTATGTGTTTTGTGACACCCGCGCTGGTTTTATTATTATGCAAATGGAGGAGGTACATGGGGCGCTGTCCTCAGACAATCAAATGTTCTGCTTTCACCGTAAAGCCTTTTTGAAATAACGCGGTGAGATGGCCAGGAGTCTAAGCTTTTGAAGAGTGTGCAACACTTGTATTTTCATGAAAGTTTTATATTTCTACTTCTGTCATTTGAATTTGGCGCTCTACATTTTTCCGGATGATGTCAAGAATGGGGCGCTAGCGCCCAACTGCTCCTTAATTATCCCCAAGAGGTTAACCTCTTAACCTGTCTCTCCTTTCTAGGGAGGTTCCCATTGCTTGGAAGGCAGCCACAGTTCGTCCTTTATTTAAAGGGGGAGATCAACGGATCCTAACTGTTATAGGCCTATTTCTATTTTGCCCTGTTTATCAAAAGTGTTGGAAAAACTTGACAATAATCAACTGACTGGCTTTCTTGATGTCTATAGTATTTTCTCTGGTATGCAATCCTGTTTCCGCTCAGGTTATGGATGTGTCACTGCAACCTTAAAGGTCCTCAATGATGTCACCATTGCCCTTGATTCTAAGCAATATTGTGCTGCTATTTTTATTGACTTGGCCAAAGCTTTTGATACGGTAGACCATTCCATTCTTGTGGGCCGGCTGAGGAATATTTGTGTCTCTGAAGGGTCTTTGGCCTGGTTTGCTAACTACCTCTCTCAAACAGTGCAGTGTATAAAGTCAGAACATCTGCTGTCTAAGCCACTGCCTGTCACCATGGGACTACCCCAAGGCTAAATCCTAGGCCCCACGCTCTTCTCAATTTACATCAACAACATAGCTCAGGCAGTAGGAAGCTCTCTCATCCATTTATATGCAGATGATACAGTCTTATACCCAGCTGGCCCCTCCCCGGATTTTGTGTTAAATGCTCTACAACAAAGCTTTCTTAGTGTCCAACAAGCTTTCTCTACCCTTAACCTTGTTCTGAACACCTCTATAACAAAGGTAATGTGGTTTGGTAAGAATAATGCCCCTCTCCCCACAGGTGTGATTACTACCTCTGAGGGTTTAGAGCTTGAGGTAGTCACCTGACACAAGTACTTGGGAGTATGGCTAGACAGTACACTGTCCGTCTTTCAGCACATATCAAAGATGCAGGCTAAAGTTAAATCTAGACTTGGTTTGCTATATCGTAATCGCTGCTCTTTCACCCCAGCTGCCAAACTAACCCTGATTCAGATGACCATCCTACCCATGCTAGATTACGGAGACATAATTTATAGATCAGCATGTAAGGGTGCTCTCGAGCGGCTAGATGTTCTTTACCATTCGGCCATCAGAATTGCCACCAATGCTCCTTATAGGACACATCATTGCACTCTATACTCCTCTGTAAACTGGTCATCTCTGTATACCCGTCGCAAGACCCACTGGTTGATGCTTATTTATAAAACTCTCTTAAGCCTCATTCTCCCCTATCTGAGATATCTACTGCAGCCCACATCCTCCACATACAACACACGTTCTGCAAGTCACATTCTGTTAAAAGTCCCCCAAAGCGCACATATCCCTGGGTCGCTCGTCTTTTCAGTTCACTGCAGCTAGCGACTGGAACGAGCTACAAAAACCACTCAAACTGGACAGTTTTATCTCAATCTCTTCATTCAAAGACTCAATCATGGACACTCTTACTGACAGTTTTGGCTGCTTTGCGTGATGTATTGTTGTCTCTACCTTCTTGCCCTTTGCTGTTGTCTGTGCTGCTAGCATGTTGTGTTGCTACCATGTTGTTGTCATGTTGTATTACTAACATGCTTGTTGTCATGTGTTGCTGCCTTGCTATGTTGTTGTCTTAGGTCTCTCTTTATGTAGTGTTGTGTTGTCTCTTTTGTTGTGATGTGTGTTTTGTCCTATATTTAAATGTTTTTCTTTTTACATTTTTTTATTTTTAGGAAGTCTTTTGCCTTTTGGTAGGCTGTCGTTGTAAATAAGAATTTGTTCTAAACTGATTTGCCTCGTTAAATAAAGGTTAAATAAATAAAACAAAACAAACATTTCTTTATGTAATCATATAGGGGGGAAATCCGACCTGCGTTAAGCCTTTTTTATGTCCTTTTCTCTCTACTTGTATTCTGACCTTGAATTTAAGCATGAGAATAGCATGATATTCATTCGCTATTTGTTTGGGGTGGAGATCAAATAAATAAATGAATGTGTTATGCCGTATTCTGACTTTGACTTAACGCCTTCATAATTCCACCACTTTTACGCGCGAGGAAACCATGAATAAGCATCTACTTTATTTTTTCCAATAGAATCTCCATGCACTGTAATTAGTAAGTGCTACTGATAAGAGCTAGGTAAATGACTAATCCGTTTGGAGAAGGGGATTGTAAATACACATTTCCTCATGATCCCTGGAGACGAATGTGAAACCAGTCATATAGAAGCAAACTGAAAATCATATAAATATGAGGGAACCACACCTACAAAGCCTGTTACTAACCTGCATAAGGTAAGTCTGAATACCAACCACTGAGAAGTGCGTAGGAAAGGTATGCGTAGAAGGCATACAGTCTGAATCGGGCCCGTAAAGCACGCATGTTCAAGATAGCATGCATGTCTTCACAGGTCTATGGAGATTTTCACAATTGCTGTAATAATCTCGAACAGCATTGATCACTTGTACGTTTCATGTAATCTTAACTGAAATCCAGGTCATGTCGTTCTGCTATTAGATGAAGCTCAGTGATAACACATTAATCTGACATTGTATTACCATTCTTTGCTGGGCTTTTAAATAGTTGAAAGCGCAGTAATACACATTTGGGTGACAATTAAACAAAAAATCTGACCACGATTTTCCATTGGAATTTGTTAGTGCTTTTAGATAGTTGAAAGCATAGTTATAACTCATTAGAAATTCAACTAACTATTGGCTGTCTTTTTGAGTGGGTGAATATAGGTTATAATCTCATTGATCAAAGTCTCAAACAAATATTACGCAATTATACACTTTGAAATGACATGGTGTGCCCATTTGGTAGATACCAAGACACACATCTAAAATAATTTTGATGGTAACCCAAAAGGGCTGCGATTCTTATTCTTACAGACAGTCTTAAGTAAACAAGCGCCCATTATCCGAGAACCTTGCTGCCTGTAATAATGTCAATGATGCATCCCCCCTCAGGAGCTAGATTTGAAATATTCATAAGGGATGTTTTGAACTGCATCTGAAGTCAAATAATGGTAAGTGAGTCAGAGAGCAGAGGGACTGTACAGTGTCAGTGTTTGCTGTGCCTCGTAATCGGGTTTAATAAATAATAACAACAGTAGGGTCCCGACCCCACTCTCGCCATGCTCCTGTTGAAATGAAAGGGAAACATTTTGTATGTCGCCCATTAAACACAGGGCCATTGGCATCATCTACCCAGACACTTCTCCGATTAAATTGTCACCCCGTAGAGCCGTCACAGGCTTTTAAAAAGTGAATTGTTTGGTCCCATCTCCCTGTGTCAGAAACAAGACGTAACCTTTCAGCACCAAGTGTGAATTATTCAATTGGTGACAGTTTTTTGGTCCAGTTGTTTCTCTAATGGGTGTCATTGCTTTGGTCTGTAACAGTGTTTAGTGACATGTACATGTATGTATGACTCAGTGGACATTTTATGTCATTTAATGCCTTGCAAATTAAAAATGTTTCCTTTTCACAGACCAAGGAAATTGTCAATTATTGAAATTAATGGAATTGTTCCATTTGCTGATGTTTTTGGTCTGGTTGGCTGATTAACTTTTCAACTTTGTTATTTATATTTAGTAGGGCCTTTTGTTCAACCAAAACAGCATTTGTTATTTTTGATTGAAGAGCAACTGCCTTTAAAAAGCAACTAATCCCTTTGAAAACGTCCTGTGTGGCATCGATATTAGTCAGAAACAGTTATTCTAGTGTCAAAATTGACTACAAAGTATAAAAAGGATAATTTTGGTCATCAAGTCAGTCTTGTCTTAATTCTGGGGATTTTGAGGAAGTGAAATAGGCTTCCGCATCTACAGTGTCTCATGGGACAAACATAATTAACCAAACAGGGAATCTGTCAGGAAGTACACCTCCAAGACTGAAATCTCATTGTTCTAATGTGCAATAGAAAAACAGACGTACCAATCGGTGTGTTCAGTGGTTCTTTAATGGTATAACCGGACTTGACTTACGTAGGCCTACAAAAGCACATTTGCATAATTGAATTCGGGTTAAAAAAGTACAAGGTCAGATTTCCTGTTTTGGCTTATTTGTTGTATTTTATTTCCCCTTGAAAAAAAGTGCAAATATTAAGAAAATATTTCACTCAAAGGTATAGCATATTTTGTGCTACCTCTAATGGCTCTCACTGGATGGCCAGTTAGAATTCTGTACTTATACAACATTGACAAGGTGACTGTCTCAATCTGACCTCAAATTCCTTTCTTCCTATTTTTCCATCTACAGAGGGAGACATCACTCCATCCAAGACTGCATCCAATCGTATGACAGGTGACTCTCCCTTAGCGCAGATGAAAGCCTGTCTTACAACAGCCTGGCAGGGGGTGGTGTGAAGTCACAACCTGATGGAGTGCACCACAGAATCACAATCACTTCAGTAGTTCCTCAGTCAAAGCACCACAGATTTATGGGTGCAACACCATATACGGCGGAACCAATTGAAATCACCATTGTTGATGTACAGAACATAGAAAAAGGCGTTGTAGAACTCTAACTCTAGTTTAATAAGAGCCAATTAACAATATTAAATGTTCCAAATGGTACACCAAATATGGACGCCGGTGCACCCACCACGGAATACTGCTTTCAAAAGGAATGTAATTTGAAGTTCTACTACTTCTAGTTCTTAGTGGTACAATACAATAGGGGTGTTGGATTTTGGGGGGGTTTTCTCAGTGTCCATGGGGAGTATCATAACCATCGTACCCTGCACTGCGCCTGCAGCCTTTCCTGTCCTAAACCTGCCAATGAAGTCAGAGGAAATAAGCCAACGTCAATCAGTGTCTTCCATCGCTGACAACAGGAGGTAGAGAGGAGGGTTTTTTCCTCCTTCGATGTCAGAGTCTGAATTTAAATATGTTCTTTCACTTTCATCCTCCGCAGAGGGTTGAATCTTCGCCCAGGGCACCTCTCCTCTCTCACCAGGGATCCTTCTCTCTCTCTCCATGTGTCTCCCTCTCACCACTTCCTTTCCAAAGAAATAGGCAGTTATTCTAAATCATCGGGTTGTGTCAATTAGTTGGCAACATGGTATGACAATAATCAAACCACCCTTCAATCCCCTCTCGCACAAAATATTAAAAACAGACAGCAAAGTGGTCAGGATGATCTGAAATACATCCTTGCAGTATGCTTGAGAATAATAAACAAGTTTAGGAGATGTTGCTAAGGGAATGGCACAATTGAGAAACAATATATGTGACTCGAACAAAATGTTTTTATTTGGCAGAAATGCCTTCTAGAACATGTGAACTTTCATGTGTCTTAATTACAAACGTGTACGCTATCTGTAAATATGAATAAAATTGTTAAATTATGAGCCGAGTTGGTTTAGCCACGGAAAAATACAGCAACCTGCCTGCTAGCCATGATTGGCTGAGATAATGAGTGGGCTGGACATGCCGAGAGATGAGATCGGATTGGTCTGCCATGTAGCGCGCTTCTGTCGATAACATGAGCTGGTCAGTATGTGTAGGTAGTCATTTCTAACACGGCTTTTTTGAAAGATAGTAGAACTATCGTAGTAGAACTGCATAAGTGTTGCTCTCCATTTTCTGGAGGACCAAGTTTTGAAAGCAGTAGAATTAGAGTATGATAGCTAAGGAGCTGGAGATAATTCTGCCGTTGCAAATATGCAGACGGAGTCGAAAAGAGAACACACAGAAGGCTGTTGTACAAAACACCTATCTCCGGATTACATCTTCAAACAAAGGGCAACCATGGCATCCGTGACAGAGAGGGTGAAGCATCCATCCATGTATATGGGTAAGATAGTCTAGCTAGCTACATTTTCAGATAGTACACGTTTCTCATTTTGCCAGAAAGTCATTCAAGTTAAAGTGTACTAACGTTACATGTATGATCTGTGTAGTAATGTTATTCGTATCTCAGAGCCATTTGCATTGCTAGTAATATCCTAATTTTAGCTAGCTGACATTGAACCTCGTTGGTTAGCTACCTGCAGATTGGTACATTGTTTAGCTAGCTAGCTAGCAAGCTACATGTCTAGCTAACGTTACATGTATGATCTGTGTAGTAATATTATTCGTAACTCAGAGCCATTTGCATTGCTAGTAATATCCTAATTTTAGCTAGCTAACATTGAACCTCGTTGGTTAGCTACCTGCAGATTGGTACATTGTTTAGCTAGCTAGCTAGCAAGCTACATGTCTAAACAAAAGACTCCACTATGCAAGTAAACATTTCAATAGAATGTTCATGATGTCACCGCGACAACTGTCAATAAACGTAGCTGCTAAATTCGCTCTGGCTATCTACTCCGATTTCAGAGTGTGTGCCAGAGCATAGAATAACTGACTAGCTCATCACCCGTTGAATATGGCCGGTGTCAGTAAACATTGGCAAAAAATCTAATTAAATTGTTGCCAGCAGAACAGATGCAGTCACCAACGCTCTGTATAACATAAAAACAGCCTAACCAGCTCTGCTAGGGTGAGTAAAATGGTCTGAGTGAGCTGTTCTCTCATTTGTGTCTGAATGTAGCTAGCAAGCTAGCCAACGTTAGCCAGTTGGCTTGGGTGCTTGACTGCTGTTAAGTCATAAAGCTCGAATCAACCCAACTCCTTGGCCAGAGCGTCTGATTTTACGAATGGACAATCTGATAACGCTCTGAGTTTACGAACGCCCAGAAAACACTGGCACTAAAGATTAAATTTCAGAACACACCCGTAGTATAAACCAGCCTTTAGTCTTGAAATCCTTGATTGTTTAGTACATGGCCTCACATGTGAATCCTTAAAGAGATGGGTGGGGCTAAAGCTTAAGAGGGTGTGATTTTACAAGTTGATCAACTTTCAAAGCAGAATTACTTTCCCATTGTTCCTCAACTGTGATGTATGATATACCATTTTCTAGCTCTGAGTCACACACAATTTCGAATTTTGCTACATAAGACCGAATCGAGACGGTAGGTCACATATCAGAACCTGTTATTGTTTTGAAAAGGCCTCCAGCAATCCATTTGGTAGCTGAATACCAGCCAAAACAATTAATGAGAGGTGGCTACGCCAGTCTAATTGTCTAATCTTAAACAATGACAGTCAGGGTTTGATTAAGCTTCTGCCTATGAGGGCCTGTGATTTGATAGCATGGAAGTGCAGGGATAATTTACATTGATTATGTCACAGTCCTGTTACACAGACCAAATCCCAGGGAATTTACTTCAGTTCCGGAACCCTAATCTTTTTTAACCATCCTACAGAAATGAAGGCGAGAGTGGTCAATATGCCTTCGACTTATTTTACGTGGGGGCCACTGCACTCCTTATCGCACTCCCCAAAGGCATTGACAGAGGAATTTATCTGCACAGCCACTATCTACCCAGCCAAGAATAGGATCATTTGAGTTTCCCTTGCCTCACTTGGCTCTGGTAGTATTGATGAATTTATCATAATGTGTTCAGTCAAAACAACCAATCCCTCCTCCTTCACATCTTTTTAATCACAGATTGGATCATGCATCGATCAAACTCCTTTTCTGCACATACACCCCTGATGTGGTGAGTGAAGGAATGTCTATTCATAAGCTGATATTTTTTCTCTCCCTTTAATAAATGAATGTATCCTCATTAAAAGTGAATAGTTACTGAGTTCCTGTCCGATCCAGTGAGATCGTATGTGATCTACAGCTTAAATGGGTCGACACACTCTACGGCAGTGGTCAAATGCGCCGAATACAACAGGGGTAGACCTTACAGTGAAATGCTTACTTACAAGCCCCGAACCAACAATGCAGTTACGAATAAATACGAATAAGAAGAAGAAATAAAAGTAACAAGTAGTTAAAGAGCAGCAGTAAAATAACAATAGAGAGATTATATACAGGGGGTACTGGTACAGAATAAATGTGCGGGGGCACCGGTTAGTCTAGGTAATTGAGGTAAAATGTACATGTAGGTAGAGTTATTAAAGTGACTATGCATAGATAATAACATAGAGTAGCAGCGGCATAAAAGAAGGGGGGGGGGGCAATGCAAATAGTCTCGGTAGCCATTTGATTAGATGTTCAGGAGTCTTATGGCTTGGGGGTAGAAGGATTTTAGACGCCTCTTGGACCTAGATTTGGTGCTCCGGTACCGCTTCCAGTGCGGTAGCAGAGAGAAACCAGGGTGGCTGGAGTCTTTGACAATTTTTAGGGCCTTCCTCTGACACTGCCTGGTATAGAGGTCCTGGATGGTAGGAAACGTGGCCCCGGTGATGTACTGGGCTGTACGCATTACACTCTGTAGTGCCTTGCGGTCGGAGGCCGAGCAGTTGCCGTACCAGGCAGGGATGCAACCAGTCAGGATGCTTTTGATGGTGCAGCTGTAGAACCTTTTGAGGATCTGAGGACCCATGCCAAATCTTTTCAGTCTCCTGAGGGGGAATATGTTTTGTTGTGCCCTCTTCACGACTGTCTTGGTGTGCTTGGACCATGTTAGTTTGTTGGTGATGTGGACACCAAGGAACTTGAAGCTCTCAACCAGCTCCACTACAGCGCCGTCGATGAGAATGGGTGCGTGCTCGGTCCTCCTTTTCCTGTAGTCCACAATCATCTCCTTTGTCTTGATCACGTTGAGGGAGAGGTTGTTGTCCTGGCACCACACGGACATGTCTCTGACCTCCCTCCTGTAGGCTGTCTCGTCAGTGATCAGGCCTACCACTATTGTGTAATCGGCAAACTTAATGATGGTGTGGGGGTTGTGCCTCGCCGTGCAGTCATGAGTGAACAGGGAGTACAGGAGGGGACTGAGCACGCACCCCTGAGGGGCCTCTTTTTTGAGGATCAGCGTGGCGGATGTGTTGTTACCTACCCTTACCACCTGGAGGCGGCCCGTCAAGAAGTCCAGGATCCAGTTGCAGAGGGAGGTGTTTAGTCCCAGGGTCATTAGCTTATTGATGAGCTTTTAGGGCACTATGGAATAAAACAATATATATATTTCACCTTTATTTAACCAGGTAGGCCAGTTGAGAACAAGTACTCATTTACAACTGAGACCTGGCCAAGATAAAGAAAAGCAGTGCGACACAAACAACTACACAGAGTTACACATGGAATAAACAAACGTACAGTGAATAACACAATATAAAAAATCTATATACAGTGTGTGCAAATCAGGTAAGATTAGGGAGGTAAGGCAATGAATAAGCCATGGTGGCAAAGTAATTACAATTTAGCAATTAAACACTGGAGTGATAGATGTGCAGGATATGAATGTGCAAGTAGAGATACTGGGGTGCAAAGGAGCAATTTTTTTAAAATAAATAACAATATGGGGATGAGGTAGTTGGATGGGCTATTTACAGATGGGCTGTGCACAGGTGCAGTGATCTGTGAGCTGCTCTGACAGCTGATGCTTAAAGTTAGTGAGGGAGATATGAGCCTCCAGCTTCAGTGATTTTTGCAATTCATTCCAGTTATTGGCAGCAGAGAACTGGAAGGAAAGGCGGGAAATGACCAGGGAAATATACCTGCTGGAGCGCGTTCTAAGGGTGGGTGCTGCTATGGTGACGAGTGTGCTGAGAAAAGGTGGGGCTTTACCTAGCAAAGACTTCTAGATGACCTGGAGCCAGTGGGTTTGGTGATGAATATGAAGTGAGGGCCAGCAAACGAGAGCATACAGGTCGCAGTGGTGGGTAGTATATGGGGCTTTGGTGACAAAACGGATGGCACTGTGATAGACTGCATCCAATTTGCTGAGTAGAGTGTTGGAAGATATTTTGTAAATGACATCGCCAAAGTCAAGGATCTGTAGGATAGTCAGTTTAACGAGGGTATGAGTGAAGGATGCTTTGTTGCGAAATAGGAAGCCGATTCTAGATTGGATTGGAGATGCTTACTGTGAGTCTGGAAGGAGAGTTTACATTCTAACCAGACACCTAGGTATCTGTAGATGTCAACATATTCTAAGTCAGAACGTCCAGAGTATTGATGCTGGATGGGCGGGCCAGCGATTGGTTGAAGAGCATGCATTTAGTTTTACTTGCATTTAAGAGCAGTTGGAGGCCATGGAAGGAGAGTTGTGTGGCATTGAAGCTTGTCTGGAGTTTAGTTAACACAGTGTCCAAAGAATGGCCAGAAGTATACAGAATGGTGTCGTCTGCATAGAGGTGGATGAGAGAATCACCAGCCGCAAGAGCGACATCATTGATGTATACAGAGAAAAGAGTCGGCCAGAGAATTTAACCCTGTGGAACCCCCATAGAGACTGCCAGAGGTCCGGACAACAGGCCCTCTGATTTGACACACTGAACTCTGTCTGAGAAGTAGTTGCTGAACCAGCCGAGGCAGTCATTTGAGAATCCAAGGCTGTTGAGTCTGCCGATAAGAATGTGGTGATTGACAGAGTCAAAGAACTTGGCCAGGTCGATGATTACGGCTGTACAGTATTGTCTTTTATCGATGGCGGTTAGGATATCATTTAGGACCTTGAGCGTGGCTGAGGTGCACCCACAACCAGCTCGGAAACCAGATTGCATAGTGGAGAAGGTATGGTGGGATTCGAAATGGTCTGTGATCTGTTTGTTAACTAGACAGGGAGCGGTGGGTCGCTAGCGCCCCACTCCCGACACCACCAGGTAAAATGTAAAGCGCCAAATTCAAAATCCCAAAGTTGAATTATTAAACATGCACCAATATACAAGTGTTTCATACTCATCAAAAGCTCTGTTTCTTGGCAATATCACAGCGTTGTCAGATTTCAAAAAGGCTTTACGGCGAAAGCTCTACATTTGATTGTTTGAGGGCAGCGCCTCACATACTTTCTCATAGCCATGAATTCATTAGCCAGCGTGGCACACACATAACACATTTCACAGCGAAAACAAATCAATTACCTGTTGAAGAACTTCTGCTGAGGTCATCCTAAGTGTCCAACGAAGACNGGTACTGTTGTCATCAAGGGGGGACCCACTTGTTTGGTCGTTTTCTCTGGTCTAAAACATCCAAAATGGAGGGAAACACCATCTCGAGGCTGTTGACATCATAAGGAAGCGATGTGTACTGCATTCATATGCCCTTATATGGTCATTTTCATGAGGGAGGGGTTCCCAAATGAGCAATGTGTCAAAATCACTTTTTCCAGGACAGAAATTCCTCGGGGTTTTGCCTGCCATATCCGTTCTGTTTCACTCACAGACAAATGGTTAACAGTTTTGGAAAATTCAGAGTGTCTCCTATCCAATGGTACTAAATATATGCATATCCTATTTTCTGGGCCTGAATGGGAGGCATTTTACTTTGGGCACGCCAGGCTCTCCAAAACCGTCACCTCGGGAGCTGCTCCCTGAGAAGTTAACTTGGCTTTCGAAGACCATAGAAAGGCAAGGTAGGATAGATATAGGTCTGTAACAGTTTTGGGTCTAGAGTGTCTCCCACTTTGAAGAGGGGGATGACCGCGGCAGCTTTCCAATCTCTTGGGATCTCAGACGATAAGAAAGAGAGGTTGAACAGGCTAGTAATAGAGTTTTCAACAATTGCAGCGGATTTTTTTAAAAAGAGAGGGTCTAGATTGTCTATCCCAGCTGATTTGTAGGGGTCCAGATTTTGCAACTCTTTCAGCTATCTGGATTTGGGTGAAGGAGAAATGCGGGATGCTTGGGCAAGTTGCTGTGGGGATTGCAGGGCTGTTGACCAGGGTAGGTGTAGCCAGGTGGAAAGCATGGCCAGCCATAGAAAAATGCTTATTGAAATTCTCAATTATCGTGGATTTATCGTTGGTGACAGTGTTTCCTAGCCTCAGTGCAGTGGGCAGCTGGGAGGAGGTGCTCTTATTCTCCATGGACTTTACAGTGTCCCAGAACCTTTTGGAGTTTGTGCTGCTGGATGCAAATTTCTGTTTGAAAAAGCTAGCCTTTGCTTTCCTAACTGCCTGTGTATATTGGTTCCTAACTTCCCTGAAAAGTTGCATATCGCGGGGGCTAATGCAGTACGCCACAGGATGTTTTTGTGCTGGTCGAGGGCAGTCAGGTCTGGAGTGAACCAAGGGCTATATCTGTTCCCGGTTCTACATTTTTTGAATGGGGCATGCTTATTTAAGATGGTGAGGAAAGCACTTTTAAAGAGTAACCAGGCATCCTCTACTGACGGAATGAGGTCAATATTCTTCCAGGATACCCGGGCCAGGTCGATTAGAAAGGCCTGCTCGCTGATGTGTTTTAGGAAGCGTTTGACAGTGATGAGGGGTGGTCGTTTGACCGCAGACCCATTACAGGCGCAGGCAATGAGGCAGTGATCTCTGAGATCCTGGTTGAAGACAGCAGAGGTGTATTTAGAGGGCAGGTTGGTCAGGATGATATCTATGACGGTGCCTGTGTTTGTGGATTTGGGGTTGTACCTGGTAGGTTCATTGATAATTTGTGTGAGATTGAGGGCATCTAGCTTAGATTGTAGGATGGCTGGGGTGTTAAGCATGTCCCAGTTTAGGTCACCGAACAGTACGAGCTCTGAAGATAGATGGGGGCAATCAATTCACATATGGTGTCCAGGGCACAGCTGGGGGCAGAAGGTGGTCTATAACAAGTGGCAACAGTGAGAGACTTGTTTCTGGAAAGGTGGATTCTTTTAAGTAGAAGCTCGAATTGTTTGGGCACAGACCTGGATAGTATGACAGAACGCTGCAGGCTATCTCTGCAGTAGATTTAAACTCTGCCCCCTTTGGCAGTTCTATCTTGTCGGAAAATGTTATAGTTAGGGATAGAAATTTCTGAATTTTTGGTGGCCTTCCTAAGCCAGGATTCAGACACGGCTAGGACATCTGGGTTGGCAGATTGTGCCAAACAGTGAATAAAACAAACTTAGGGAGGAGGCTTCTGATGTTAGCATGCATGAAACCAAGGTTTTTAAGGTTACAGAAGTCAACAAATGAGAGCGCCTGGGGAATGGGAGTGGAGCTAGCCGCTGCAGGGCCTGGATTAACCTCTACATCTACACCAGAGGAACAGAGGAGGAGCAGGAAAAAGGAGTAAAAGGAGCTGGTTGCTGGGCGCGGAAGAATAGATTCAAGGCATAATGCACAGACAAGGGTATGGTAGGATTGAAGGCTGGGCTGTAGTCAATGAATAGCATTCTCACATACGTGTTCCTTTTGACTTCCTCCATAGAACCTTGAGACTTCCTCCATAGATTAGAGCCGAATGAATGCATGTCAATTGACTGATTTCCTTATATGAACTGTAACTCAGTAAAATCATTAAAATTGTTGGATGTTGCTTTTCTATTTTTGTTGAGTATAGCAGTATACAAAATTCCCCATAGAAATCTGTCATTAAAAAATATATATATTGGATGCTTCTCAACCCTCTGCATCTGCCTTTGTCGCATGTCCGCATCTGCGGTGAAAGGCAGTGGTGTAAAGTACTACTTAAGTTGTTTTTTGTGGTATCTGTACTTTACTTTACTATTGATATTCCTGGGAACTTTTACTCCACTGCATTCCTAAAGAAACGTATTTACTTTTTTCTCCATACATTTTCCCTGACACCCAAAAGTACTCCTTACATTTTGACATGAAAATGGTCCAATTCACACACTTCTCAAGAGAACATTCCAGGTCATCCCTACTGACTCTGATCTGGCGGACTCACTAAACACACGTTTGTAAATTATGTCTTCATGTTGGAGTGTGCCCCTGGCTATCCGTCAATGTCACGTCCAGGCCAGAGTTTTAGGCTGGCGTGTTTAGGTTTCAATTTTTGGTGTAGGGTTTTTTGAGTTCTAGGTGTTCTATTTCTATGTTGGGGTAATGGTTCCCAATTAGAGGCAGCTGTGTGTCGTTGTCTCTAATTGGGAACCATATATATGTTTGCGGTTTTCATTTAGGTTTTGTGGGTAATTGTTTAGACATAGCTTTGTTTGTATCGTCAGTCTATGTTATATGTTACGATCTTCGTTTTGTTCTGTTTGTTATTTTGCCCAGTTACGTGTGTTGTTTTCATTTAATAAAACATGTATACTGGATGCCTCGCTGCGCCTTGGTCTGTCTGTCCCGAAGATCGTGACAGAATTACCCACCATAAGAAGACCAAGCAGCGAGAGACTCAGGAACATTGGACTTGGGAGGAGATTTTGGATGGCAAGGGATCTTGGACATGGGATGAGATTTTGGAGGGAAAAGGACCATGGTCTCAGCCTGAGGATTATCGTCACCCCAGGGCGGAAAAAGCGTCAAAGGGAGCGGCGCAGGTGTGAGGATTTATATGGAGTATGGAACCCGGAGAGAGAAAAGTTCATTGGAACTCGCCTGGCACGGAAGCCCGAAAGGCAGCCCCAAAAAACTCAGCACTCCTGGTCTCCGGTGCGCCTCCTAGGACCAAGATATCCTGCACCGGTTCTGCGTGCAGTGTCTCCGGTACGTGTCCACAGCCCAGTGCGAGAGATCCCAGCGCCACTCGTCTGTCATGCCAAGGTCAGTGTGCAGCCTGGTAGAGTGGTGCCAGCTCTGCGCGCCAGGTCTCCAGTGCGTCTCCTAGGACCAAGATATCCTGCACCGGTCCTGCGGGCAGAATCTCCGGTTCGCATCCACAGCCCAGTACGTCCTGTCCCTGCTCCACGCTCCAGGATCCCTGTTCCACGCTCCAGGATCCCTGCGCCCGTTGTGAACTCAGTACGTCCTGTCCCTGTTCCACGCTCCAGGATCCCTGCACCCGGCGTGGACTCAGCACGTCCTGTCCCGGTTCCACGTTCCAGGATTCCTGTGCCCGTTGGGAACCCAGCACGTCCTGTTCCTGCTCCCCGCACCAGAGTGCGCGTAATGAGCCCAGTACGGCCGGTTCCTGCTCCCCGCACCAGAGTGCGCGTAATGAGCCCAGTACGGCCGGTTCCTGCTCCCCGCACCAGAGTGCGCGTAATGAGCCCAGTACGGCCGGTTCCTGCTCCCCGCACCAGAGTGCGCGTAATGAGCCCAGTACGGCCGGTTCCTGCTCCCCGCACCAGAGTGCGCGT
>QNTS01000047.1:875988-960027 GCA_003317085.1 Hucho hucho
CCCAGCCCGGCGCCGCCAGAGAGGGTCCCAAGCCCGGCGCCGCCAGAGAGGGTCCCCAGCCCGGCGCCGCCAGAGAGGGTCCCCAGTCCTGCATATGGCCCAGCGCCTCCGGTGCGTGACCTCGGACCAGCACGGCCGGCACCGGAGCCGCCACCTGGGACTAAGAAACCCACCCGAAGACCCCCCCCATGGACTTTTGGGTGGCGCGGTCGGAGTCCGCGCCTTTGGGGGGGGTACTGTCACGTCCAGGCCAGAGTTTTAGGCTGGCGTGTTTAGGTTTCGTTTTTGGTGTAGGGTTTTTTGAGTTCTAGGTGTTCTATTTCTATGTTGGGGTAATGGTTCCCAATTAGAGGCAGCTGTGTGTCGTTGTCTCTAATTGGGAACCATATATATGTTTGGGGTTTTCATTTAGGTTTTGTGGGTAATTGTTTAGACATAGCTTTGTTTGTATCGTCAGTCTATGTTATATGTTACGATCTTCGTTTTGTTCTGTTTGTTATTTTGCCCAGTTACGTGTGTTGTTTTCGTTTAATAAAACATGCATACTGGATGCCTCGCTGCGCCTTGGTCTGTCCGTCCCGAAGATCGTGACAGTCAATAAAATAAAAAATTTATAAATTGTGCCGTCTGGTTTGCTTACTATTAGGAAGTTGAAATGATTTATACTTTTACTTTTGATATTTAAGTAAATTTTAGCAATTCCATTTACTTTTGATACTTAAGTATATTTAAAACCAAATACTTTTATACTTTTACTCATGTAGTTTTTTACTGGGTGACTCACTTTTACTTGAGTAATTTTCTATTAAGGTATCTTTACTTTTACTCAAGTATGACAATTGAGTACTTTTCCCAACACTGGTGAAAGGTGACAGAGCTAGTGCGGTGTGTGAACTTGGTCTTCTCACATAATAATTTGTAGCGTCCGAATAGTTTGGCCAACTATTATGACCCCTCTATGGAAAGATTAGACTTTCTCGAACACAATGGTGTTGCTCTACGACCCCCAAAAGCATCTTAGGACTCGTAGGGTCAATCTGACAGCTTCTGCCTGTAGTGTCCGACCAGTTTGGGCTACACACTAATATGACCCCTCTGTGGGAAGGTGAGACTTTCACCGTTTGGCATATGGCAGAAAGAGCATGGATGTGGAGTCATTTTGGCCTGATATGTATGGTTTAATTTTTCAGAGAGACCATGCCACGCAAACGCTTCAGAGAGATTATATGACACCTGCGGCAGGTGCACATGAAACAAGGCCCATGAAAACTGTGTCCAGTGCAACTGATTTGTTTGTGGGCTTGCTCACAAAAAGCCCCGAAGCTGTGTGCTGACTGTGGACCCGAAACATTAAGAGAAGACAAGAATGATTCTTGTGTAAAGGCAAGGGTATAAGGGGACATTACAGTGTCCGATACAATCAACAAATTACTGTTTTTATATCTTGTCTTGAATATATTTCCACAAATATTTATTTATGCAATTCATCCTTTACAATTGTTCATGCACTGGTGCTTTTGTTTAGGAATATGGTAAATCATTTTACCTGCGCACCTGGCTGGATATATTATATATTAGACCACTTTTTGTTTCTACTTTGTCAAAAGAAGCTGTAACTGGACTTTATTAATTACTATAACTCTATTACAAATCAAATCTACAAATGAAGTTGATCAAATGGATTACAATGTAATGTTTTTGTGTAAAAGGGAATTAAAAACAGACTATAAAAAAACAGACTATGGTAGAATTATACAAAACATATCCATGACTCTATGTAAACAAATAACATTTGTTGTTATTTTTTTTATTGATATTGCCACCAATATTTATTCATGCAATTAATCCTCTACAATAGTTATGCACTATTTATCAAGTGTTGGTGCTTATGTCTGTGCACCTTGAGGGTCGATATGCATCTGATGCATATGCTAAAGGGGACACCCGACAACGTTCTCTAGCGGGTACTTATAGGCTGAAAGGCCAGGCAGTTCTACTGTTAACTAGCCTCTCAAAGCACTTCATGATGACAGAAGTGAGTGCTACGGGTCCATAGTCATTTAGTTCCGTTACCTTCATTTTCTTGGGTATATGAACAATGGTGGACATCTTGAAGCAAATGGGGACAACAGACTGGGATATGGAGAGATTGATATGTGACCCGTTTCAGTAAACTAGTCTTTGGTCAACGTATGTCACTACTTCACATGAGAGCCATTTGAACGTGATCTTTTTTTTATTTTTATCAAAATGCGTTTTTGGGCAGAAATGCCACAGAAAAAGTTAGCAGCAATGATTGCCTGAGATAGTGAGTGTGCTGGACATGCCGAGAGATGAGGTCTAGTTGGTCTGCCATATAGCAAGCTTCTGTCTATTTGAGTTGGTTAGTATGTGTAGGTAATCCTGTCTAACTCAGATAAAAAAAAATATATGTACTGCTTAGTAGAACTGCATAAGTGTTGCTCTCCACTTTTTGGAGGACCGAGTTTTGAAATCAGTGGAATTAGAGTATGATAGCTATGGAGATGGATAAAACACCTGTCTCCAGATTACATCTTCAAACTAAGGGCAACCATGGCATCCGTGACAGGGAGAAGCATCCAACCGTGAGGTACACGGATAAGATAGTATAGCTAGCTACATTTTCAGATATTACATGTTTCTATTTTTGACAAAGTTGTTTTTATTTAAAGTTAAAGTGTACTGTTAGCTAGCTAGCTAACGTGTATGATCTTATTATTCATATTTCAGACCAATTTGCTTGGCTAGTTATAGCCTAATGTTAGCTAGCTAATATTTAACCTGGTTGGTTAGCTACCTGCAGATTCGTGCAGAGTAGTAACATCATGAGTTGTAATTCTGGCTCAATGTTTACCTAGCTAGGTAGCTACATGTCTTAATAAAAGACTCCACTATGGAAGTAACACAGTCCTTCATTAGCATCGGTGGCCTGCATCGGTGGCTTGATGCTGTTTTCCTTGAAGCAGGTGAAGAAAGTGTTTAGCTCATCCGAGAGAGAGGCGTCGGTGTCCGCGACGTGGCTGGCTTTCCCTTTATAGTCCGTGATTGTATGGAGTCCCTACCACATACAGTACATCTCTTGTCTGAGCCGTTGAATTGCGATTCCACTTTTGTCCCTGTACTGTCGTCTTGCCTCTTTGATTGCCTTACGGAGGTCGTAACTGGTCTCTTTGTACACGTCCATGTTCCAAGTCACCTTGCCATGGTTAAATGCTTTGGTTTGCGCTTTCAGTTTTGCACGAATGCTGCCATCTATCCACTGTTTTTGGTTTGGATAAGTTCTAATCGTCACAATGGGAACAAAATCCTATATGAATTTCCTGATGAACGCAGTCACTGAGTCAGTGTATATCTCGTTACTATTCTCAGAGGCGACCAGGAAAATCTTTCAGTCCAAGTGATCAAAACAATCTTGAAGCATTGATTCACATTGGTCAGACCAACATTGAACAGTCCATGGGAGCTTCCTGCTTAATAAATGCAAATACAAATGTTACAATCCCTGATGTTTCTCTGGAAGGAGATCCTCACCTTGAGTTCGTCTACGTTTTTGTCCAGGCACTGAACGTTAGCGAGTAATATACTTGCAAGCGGTGAATGGTATGTACACCACCTAACTCTGGCTGGGGCTACACTCCTGTACCTCTTCACCAGGCGTCTGCATTTTGGTGCAGCCCCCGTTATAAATAGAGCTTCCTCGGGAAGTTCAAACAAAGCATCCAGGTCAGGGAAGGAACATTTCTGCTTGAATTTCTGGTGAGTGACCACCGATCTAATATGCAAAAGTTATTTCTGGCTGTAGGTAATAATACAAGAAACATTCTGAGCAAATAATTTAAGAAATAACACAAAATAAGGATTGAGAAATAGGGCGACCATGTCTGTCGGCACTAAAATAACTCCATGATCAAGCTGCAGCTGTCTCGGGACCTTTGTTGCTCACAAGTCTCCATCTACTGTATTGAATATTCATTGTGTTCATACTGTATGTGCTGTGTCCCTCATAGAAGCTCATTTGTGCTGTGTGTAGTAGGCTTTTACCATAACAATTAATATTTTAATATTGATATTAACAATGTTATCACAGATAGTATACAGAAAACCAAGTAGCAGATGGCAAATTACATGCATTAGTAGCCAATAGACTATCCAGCCATAGAAATGAAGAGAAGAAATCATAAAAGGCAAGAAACACTAACACTCTCACACTAACAAAGGCTTCATGTGTGCTATTTCCCAGAGCGGATGTCACCTCACAGTGAAGAGTGAAAGTGACAGGGAAAAAAGTTAATTCAACAGAAATTGGCAAGGAGTGTGATTGATGGTTTAGCTTCTGTTTGCTCTTGATAGGAGGCGTACGTCCAAGTCAAAATAGATCTTGTTAGTAGGCCTAGCTACACAGACCTGTCTCTGCTGCACAATTTATTCATGGCTTTCATGACGATAAAAAGGGTTTCCTTTGAATTCATTACCCTAAAGCACATCTTCAAACAGCTGAGCCTAACACAGACTCCTTTTAAGGGAGCTGTTGGCACTGTGTTGCTTTCTGATCTGGCCTTCAAATCAGTTGTAAGACTTTCCAAAATGGTTACTCTGTATTCATCTCATAGCCCCTACCTCCTCACGCTCTGTTTTCTGCATGTATGCTGATTGATTTTCTGCTTCGTGTGCATAAAATCTATTTATTTATTTTTTTGCATCTGGACCTCTGTGATGGCGCTTACCCGGGTGGTGACACTTTTCTCCTGACAACATTTGTTTTGCTGTAGGATTGATTATGGGGGGTGCTTGGGTTAACTAGATTCCGCTGAGGGAATAATGAAGGATGCATATTAATATCTCAGCATGTGCATGCTCAGGGAAGAAAGGTGCTCTTTGTTTTTCACAAGCGGGCTACCATCCAGAGAGTCAGCTCAGAGAGGGGGGAGCAAAGCTTCCACTTTGAAGCTGCATTCACCATTTCTCCTCCCGCTGGCACGGCTGCATGGCGTTTCATTATTAATTTAAACCCCTTTCCCTCTGTCTCCAGAGCTCCAGAGCCAGCGATACGACACTATTAGAGTAGCCAAGCCTCTTGAAAGGAAACACTGTGTTTGTGATTGGATCGTGTGGCTCAGAACAGAGGAGGTGACATTAACATAGTGAGTGGTAGTGCAGCTTTGGCGTTTATAATGGATTTTGGTCAGTATATTTGCTATTCCACTGGTGTGTGGGTGGTGGTGGAGCTGTAGTGGTGTCAGCTGGATACTAGTGAATAAAATCACAATTCTCTGTGATCTGAGAGATGACAGACAGGCTTGATTTATTTCCGGATGTGAGGACCATCATTCCTAAATCATCAATGGAAAACCAAATTCCTCCATTCTCAGAGTTCAGACCTAAGCCACTACTGTATGAAAATTATGCAGCAGCCATATTCCAACACCTCTGTGTTGGTTCAGCAATAGTAATAATTAGGCTATACGCTATTTCTAGTCTTCAGGCAGTGTCTCAATTTCCCTAAGACTACTTTCCCAGTGTTACTCACACTTCTAACAATGATTTGTTTTTGACAATTTAATTAGTGATGCTGTCATAGGTTTCTCCACTGTAGATTAGGTTGCAATTTTGTTAATTGGCCATCTAAATGACATTTATATCCTGGGAGATGTAATTAAAATAACGAGGAATGCGGCCAGTAGACAATAACAGACTGAACTACCAAGCAGGAATGGAATACAATACAATGCTCAGCTCTTGATATTGGTGGCTGAATTATGAATCTTGAACTGGCAAGCGAGTAAGAGACTAAGAGAATTAAGGAGCGAAAGAGAGAGGGGGAATTGAAAGCAAGAGAAAGAGAGAGGGATAGAGAGGAAGTGAGAGAGAGAGAGAGAGAGAGAGAAAGGAGAAGCGAGTGAGAGAAATAATCATTTGGAGAGGAATGTGATAGTTATCCATAGGGGCTAGTGCTAATTGCCTTGCTTATGAGTTTGTGAGACGTCAGCCTGCTCCTGGATCTGTTTCCAGCTCTGCTGCCGCCTCCAGGGTGTTAGCTTGGCATCTCGGCTCAGTACACGACAGCTAGCTCTGCCCTACCGACTGTTGTGGACATTTTTCCTTTTCCCAGCCAGCCACTACAGCCCCAGCCTGTACCGTATGCCTCCCCAGAGGTTTCCCGCATAGCGAGTGGCCCGGTGGTGATGGATTGGTATCCTGTGTGTGTCAAACTGCTTTATGGCTCTTTAATGAGCAGTCCAAATAGAGAGAGGGAGAGAGAGAAGGAGAAGGGAGAGAGAGAGAAAGATAAGAGGGAGAGGGTGAGAGCTTCTACCGCCACGGCAGCCGCCACTCCCGTTGGTGTTTTAAACAGGAAATCAGATCGGGTGAAGTTGTCATTACAGGGCGAGCTCACTAATGCTGTGATTTCTGTCTTCACTTGCCACACGTCAGTGTAATGGCTTTGTAGTGTACTAGAGTATTCTGGAGACATCAGAGTGACATTAAGCACATTGAGTCATGGTTCCTGTCGCCTAGACTACTGATTTGGGTAAATAATTCACAAAAACAAGTAACATTTCTTAACAAATGAATTTTTCATTATAACTTGTTCTTATAATGTTGTATGACTTGAATAGAAGAACACACATCAAGTAAGCAGCTGTAGTGTCAGAATCAATATTCACTTTATTTCTATTAACTTATTTTAAATCTCTCAGTGAACCTTTTAGCCCATACATTTTGTATTAAAGTTTAAAGGGACGAGTCTACTCAGCGTGCAGTATCTCCTGTAATAGTTGCACAGTCACTGGATCCTCTGGGTCACTAACATGCTAGAGGAATACATCAATGCCTTGATGGTTTTCGAATTGGCAAATATAAATTAATTATAGCACAGTCTATATCTGTCCAGTAAAGATAATAGAAAACAACATTGCATTTATCCCAGACTGCGTGTTACATTTATAAAGCGAATTAGATCAAATACATCAACATTTTGCAATATAAGGTTTATCAGTCTAGCTTTCAGTGGAAATCCTAATTGGACTCAATGTATTTAAATAACATATCATGGAGTTTGGGGAAGATAATGGGAAAGCAGAAATTTTCAGAATGATTTCCAATTTAGCTCCATCATACGGTTTTGTTAAAGTTATCTTGACTTACATCCCTGTTAACTTCTTAGGGAGCGGTGGGGCGCTAGCTCCCGACACTACCAGGTGAAAGGCGCCAAATTCAAAATCCAAAAGTTGAATTATTAAACATGCATCAATATACAAGTGTTTCATAGTCATCAAAAGCTCTGCTTCTTGGCAATATCACAGCGCTGTCAGATTTCAAAAAGGCTTTACGGCAAAAGCACCACATTTGATTGTTTGAGGATAGCACCCCACATATAAAAGGGTAATGGTATTTAAGTATTCGGAAGTGCCAAGTGTCTTTTGTGTAAAGTGTCGCTTTTGTTTAGTTAATGGAAAACTTCTTGAAGACGACTCCCGAAGGGTTCACAGGTTGCTTCTGTTAGGTACCAAGAAAACATAGAAAAAGTAATGTATTATATCCATAAATCTCCGTTTGGTTGGCGCGTTATAATGAGAAAATATAACGTCGACTCCTCCATTGAAACGTGAAGAGAACTCGTTCAATTTATACCTATAAACTTGTCCAAGAACAATCAAACAGAATTTTAAATGTATCCTTAGGAACACTTTTATGTATAAATAGTATAATATTTCAACCGGAATATAAACTGGGCGATAAGAAAGGAAAAAACCAAAGAGTGCGCCAGCCGTGAATGCGCGTTTTCTTCTATTGACATCTGTGTGGCCACTTCCTTATTCGTCTTCTTCTATGCTCTAAAAGCATCTAAAAGGAATCAGAACACTTTCTCGAGACTGTTGACATCCAGAGGAAGCAATAGGTACTGCATTCATATGCCCTTATATGGGCATTTTCATAAGGGAGGAGTTCTAAATGAGGCAATGTGTCAAAACCACTTTTTCCAGGACAGAAATTCCTCGGGTTTTCGCCTGCCATATCCATTCTGTTATACTCACAGACAAAATGTTAACACTTTTAGAAAATTCAGAGTGTTTCCTATCCAATGGTAATATGTGCATATCCTATTTTCTGGACCTGAATGGGAGGCATTTTACTTTGGGCACGCCAGGTTCTCCAAAACGGTCACCTCGTGCGCTGCTCCCAAAGAGCACAAACACACACAATAACCCACACGAGAGCAAAGTAAACCCTGTTATCAAATATATACCCATTAGCCAACGAAAGTAGCACTCCATCCCTGCCATCTGTCATATTAGTAATCAGCCTGTGCATACTGTATGTGCTGCTAGTCATGAAGGAAATGCCACACTTCTGAAAGGTACTCTGGTAGAGAGAGTGGTGAAAGCAAACACTAATCCGCTATATCCATCGAACTGTTGCGATAAGCAAACATTAGTTTTTTTCTGAGTTCTTCCAACAAATTTTTTTGCAGTAAATAGTTCATATATCAGTGCTTTTGTTTAGATAAGGCTGAAATTAAATTACTTTTTGTGTATATAATGGACACCCGTCATATACATTAACTATCTTGGCATTATAAACTCAGCAAAAAAAGAAACGTCCCTTTTTCAGGAACCTGTCTTTCAAAGATAATTTGTAAAAATCCAAATAACTTCACAGATCTTCATTGTAAAGGGTTTAAACACTGTTTCCCATGCTTGTTCAATGAACCATAAACAATTAATGAACATGCACCTGTGGAACGGTCGTTATGACACTAACAGCTTACAGACGGTAGGCAATTAAGGTCACAGTTATGAAAACTTAAAACACTAAAGAGACCTTTCTACTGACTCTGAAAAACAACAAAAGAAAGATGCCCAGGGTCCCTGCTCATCTGCGTGAATGTGCCTTAGGCATGCTGCAAGGAGGCATGAGGACTGCAGATGTGGCCAGGGCAATAAATTGCTTTGTCCGTACTGTGAGACACCAAAGACAGCGCTACAGGGAGACAGGACAGACAGCTGATCTTCCTCGCAGTGTCAGACCACGTGTAACAACAACTGCACAGGATCGGAACATCTGAACTTCACATCTGCGGGACAGGTACAGGATGGCAACAACTGCCCGAGTTACACCAGGAACGCACAATCCCTCCATCAGTGCTCAGACTGTCCACAATAGGCTGAGAGAGGCTACACTGAATAGGCCTGTTGTAAGGCAAGTCCTCACCAGACATCACCAGCAACAACGTTGCCTATGGCCACAAACCCACCATTGCTGGACCAGAGAGGACTGGCAAAAAGTGCTCTTCACTGACGAGCCGCTGTTTTGTCTCACCAGGGGTGATTGTCGGATTTGCGTTTATCGTCGAAGGAATGAGCGTTACACCGAGGCCTGTACTCTGGAGCGGGATCGATTTGGAGGTGGAGGGTCCATCATGGTCTGGGGCGGTGTGTCACCGCATCATCGGACTGAGCTTGTTGTCATTGCAGGCAATCTCAACGCTGTGCGTTACAGGGAAGACATCCTCCATCATGTGGTACCCTTCCTGCAGGCTCATCCTGACATGACCCACCAGCATGACAATGCCACCAGCCATACTGCTTGTTCTGTGTGTGATTTCCTGCAAGACAGGAATGTCAGCGCTCTGCCATGGCCAGCGAAGAGCCCGGATTTCAATCCCATTGAGCACGTCTGGGACCTGTTGAATCGGAGGGTGAGAACTAGGGCAATTCCCCCCAAGAAATGTCCAGGAACTTGCAGGTGCCTTGGTGGAAGAGTGGAGTAACATCTCACAGCAAGAACTGCCAAATCTGGTGCAGTCCATGAGGAGGAGATGCACTGTAGTACTTAATGCAGCTGGTGGCCACACCAAATACTGACTGGTACTTTTCACCCCCCCGACCCCCCCCCCCCCTTGTTCAGGGACACATTATTCCATTTTTGTTAGTCACATCTGTGGAACTTGTTTCATTTATGTCTCAGTTGTTGAGTCTTATGTTCATACAAATATTTACACATGTTAAATTTGCTGAAAATAAAACGCAATTGACAGTGAGAGGAAGTTTCATTTTTTGCTGAGTTCATAACATAAAGGCTCCCGCTTTACATTATCTTATTTCTAAAGAAGCTGTGGGTAAGAGGTGATTTCTCGTTGTCATGGTGGTAGCGGTGAAGTGAATTCCAACCCCCGCCCCCATGTTATACTGACATGCGTCTCCATAACCTTCTGGATTATCTAATTGAAAAGACTCCATGCTCTCCCATTCTGTGGAATCATTTAGGCAATAACATGGGAATTGACTGGAGAAATGTGTTTCCCAGGAATCGTTCCCAAACAGACGCAATTTCATGCTGCTTTAACACTGAAGAAATCATTTTAATTCAAGAGCACAAAGCCGCTCGCTCTCAGACTGCCTCTCTCTCAGCTGAACAACGCCATTATCAACACAAATTACATCTCAAATGATAGAAAATATTAACATGAAATGGGACTTGATTCATTGAGCTAAACATGGTTGAAATGTAACGCTCAGATGCAGGTACATCCTCTGAACTGAGATAGTTGATCACATGGTGTTGTTTATTAAGTGTGCCTGGGCACGGCAGAATATCTTTTATGGTTTCCCTGGTATAATTTTTTCAATTCTCATTTCTAACCTTCTTCAGTGTGGGCAACAGGATGGGGGGTCTATTCCATTTCAAATTAGTAAATTCAGGAAGTGACTTTTATTTTCAAAACCACTGTCAGAATATGAAAGAAAGACCAAGAAGTTTGTGCAGATGTTACAGCCATTTCTGTGCAAGAACCCTGTATTATGAAAACAACGGGTAACACTTTGTATTAAGGTCCCTTAATGAACCATTTGTAAAAGTTTTTTTTAAAAATGTATTTATTTTATTTTACCTTTATTTAACCAGGTAGGCTAGTTGAGAACAAGTTCTCATTTACAACTGCGACCTGGCCAAGATAAAGCACAGCAAGTCGACACAACAACAAAGAGTTACACATGGAATAAACAAACATACAGTCAATAATACAGTAGAAAAAAGAAAAAGGTCTATATACAGTGAGTGCAAATGAGAGGGAGGTAGGGCAACAAATAGGCCATGGTGGCGAGGTAATTACAATATAGCAATTAAACACTGGGATAGTAGATGTGCAGAAGAATAATGTGCAAGTTACTGGGGTGCAAAGGAGCAAGATAAATACAGTATTGGGATGAGGTAGTAGGATGGGCTGTTTACAGATGGGCTATGTGCAGGTGCAGAGATCTGTGAGCCACACTGACAACTGGTGCTTAAAGCTAGTGAGGGAGATATGAGTCTCCAGCTTCAGTGATTTTTGTTGTTTGTTCCAGTCATTGGCAGCAGAGAACTGGAAGGAAAGGCAGCCAAAGTAGGAATTAGCTTTTGGGGTGACCAGTGAGATATACTGGCTGGAGCGCATGCTGCGGGTGGGTACTGCTATGGTGACCAGTGGGCTGAGATAAGGCGAGGCTTTACCTATCAGAGACTTGTAGATGACCTGGAGCCAGTGGGATTGGCAAAGAGTATGAAGCGAGGGCCAGCCAACGAGAGCGTACAGGTCGCAGTGGTGGGTAGTATATTGGGATAAGGTGACAAAATGGATGGCACGGTGATAGACTGCATCGAATTTGTTGAGTAGAGTGTTGGAGGCTATTTTATAAATTACATCGCCGAAGTCGAGGATCGGTAGGATGGTCAGTTTTACGAGTGTATTTTTGGCAGCATGAGTGAAGGATGCTTTGTTAAGAAATAGGAAGCCGATTCTGGATTTAATTTTGGATTGGAGATATTTAATCTGGAATCTGGAGTCTGGAAGTAAAGTTTACAGTCTAGTCAGACACCTAGGTACAGTGGGGCAAAAAAGTATTTAGTCAGCCACCAATTGTGCAAGTTCTCCAACTTAAAAAGATGAGAGAGGCCTGTAATTTTCATCATAGGTACACTTCAACTATGACAGACGAAATGAGAAAAAGAAATCCAGAAAATCACATTGTAGGATTTTTAATTTATTTATTTGCAAATTATGGTGGAAAATAAGTATTTGGTCAATAACAAAAGTTTATCTCAATACTTTGTTATATACCCTTTGTTGGCAATGACAGAGGTCAAACGTTTTCTGTAAGTCTTCACAAGGTTTTCACACACTGTTGCTGGTATTTTGGCCCATTCCTCCATGCAGATCTCCTCTAGAGCAGTGATGTTTTGGGGCTGTCGCTGGGCAACACGGACTTTCAACTCCCTCCAAAGATTTTCTATGGGGTTGAGATCTGGAGACTGGCTAGGCCACTCCAGGACCTTGAAATGCTTCTTACGAAGCCACTCCTTCGTTGCCCAGGCGGTGTGTTTGGGATCATTGTCATGCTGAAAGACCCAGCCACGTTTCATCTTCAATGCCCTTGCTGATGGAAGGAGGTTTTCACTCAAAATCTCACGATACATGGCCCCATTCATTCTTTCNAACACGACGAGTTGAGTTTTTACCAAAAAGTTCTATTTTGGTTTCATCTGACCATATGACATTCTCCCAATCCTCATCTGGATCATCCAAATGCTCTCTAGCAAACTTCAGACGGGCCTGAACATGTACTGGCTTAAGCAGGGGGACACGTCTGGCACTGCAGGATTTGAGTCCCTGGCGGCGTAGTGTGTTACTGATGGTAGGCTTTGTTACTTTGGTCCCAGCTCTCTGCAGGTCATTCACTAGGTCCCCCCGTGTGGTTCTGGGATTTTTGCTCACCGTTCTTGTGATCATTTTGACCCCACGGGGTGAGATCTTGCGTGGAGCCCCAGATCGAGGAAGATTATCAGTGGTCTTGTATGTCTTCCATTTCCTAATAATTGCTCCCACAGTTGATTTCTTCAAACCAAGCTGCTTACCTATTGCAGATTCAGTCTTCCCAACCTGGTGCAGGTCTACAATTTTGTTTCTGGTGTCCTTTGACAGCTCTTTGGTCTTGGCCATAGTGGAGTTTGGAGTGTGACTGTTTGAGGTTGTGGACAGGTGTCTTTTATACTGATAACAAGTTCAAACAGGTGTCATTAATACAGGTAACGAGTGGAGGACAGAGGAGCCTGTACAGTTACAGGTCTGTGAGAGCCAGAAATCTTGCTTGTTTGAATGTGACCAAATACTTATTTTCCACCATAATTTGCAAATAAATTCATTAAAAATCCTACAATGTGATTTTCTGGATTTTTTTTCCTCATTTTGTCTGTCATAGTTGAAGTGTACCTATGATGAAAATTACAGGCCTGTCTCATCTTTTTAAGTGTGAGAACTTGCACAATTGGTGGCTGACTAAATACTTTTTTGACCCACTGTATATGTAGTTATCCGCCAATTCTAAGTCAGAGCCGTCCAGAGTAGTGATGCTGGACAGGCAGGCAGTGATCGGTTGAAAAGCATGCGTTTAGTTTTACTTGCATTTAAGAGCAGTTGGAGACCACGGAAGGAGAGTTGTATGGCATTGAAGCTCGTCTGCAGGTTAGTTAACACAGTTTCCAAAGAAGGGCCAGAAGTAAACAGAATGGTGTTGTCTGCGTAGAGGTGGATCAGAGAATCACCGGCAGCAAGTGCAACGTCATTGATGTATACAGAGAAGAGAGTCAGCCCGAGAAATGAACCCTGCGGCACCCCCATAGAGACTGCCAGAGGTCCAGATAACAGGCCCTCCGATTTGACACACTGAACTCTATCAGAGAAGTAGTTGGTGAACCAGGCGAGGCAATCATTTGAGAAACCAAGGCTGTTGAGTCTGCCAATAAGAATGTGGTGATTGAGTCGAATGCCTTGGCCAGGTCAATCAATACAGCTGCACAGTTGTCAGGATCCGTGTGTGTAGCTGGTGCGTGAGAGTCTGGCGCAGGAGAGCAGAGATAGTGAACGAAAGCACTTTACTGTGGCACAGTATAAACACAACGCACATTGCGTTACAAAACAAATGCCTACAGGAAAAGGTGCGGCAGCACAAAATACCAATCTGGCGCAAACGTGCCACTGACAATAAACAATTACACACAGACATGGGGGAAACCAGAGGGTTAAATACATGAGGAAATGACAACCAGGTGTGTGGGGAAACAAGACAAAACAAATGGAAAATGAAACGCGGATCGGTGATGGCTAGAAGACCAGTGATGTCGACCGCCGAACACCGCGAGAGGCACCGCGAGAGGCACCGACTTCGGCGGAAGTCGTGACAACAGTAATGTCTCTTATCGATAGTGGTTATGATATCATTTAGGAACTTGAGTGTGGCTTAAGAGTTTAACATTTATTAATCATTATTCCTACATTTGTAAATTTCTTTGAGCAATCTAAATAGTCATTTATGCATTTAAAGATACTATTTTAAATTGAACTAAAATATAGACGCTGTTTCATGAGCTGAAAAAAATTATAATAAAAAAAAAATAAATCACAGGAATGTTCCATATGCACAAACAGCTTATTTCTCTCAAATGTTGTTCACAAATTTGTTTACATCCATGTTGGGATGTAAACAAATTTCTCCTATGCCAATATAATCCATCCACCTGACAAGTGTAGCATATCAAGATGCTAATTAAACTTCCTGATTGGTTGGGCCTGGCTCCCCAGTGGGTGGGCCTATGCCCTACCAGGCCCACCTATGACATTTAGAAATTGCTCGCTTTTCTAAAGTCTAGCAACCTTGCCAGAAGGCATGCCAGCTAAGATGGCTATACAAGCTATTCTAAATTCGGTAGTTAGGTTCCCAACCTCATAACTATTTAGCTGCCTAGCTAAAGCCAACTTCATAAAATTGCTATGTGGCTAGTTTTACAGAGAAACAAAATATTAGTTTATTCATCAAGAAGAAATCAATAAGCTACATAGCTTGATCAAATTAACTTACAAACATACTGTACCTCCGAGTCCTCCACATCACCAGCAGCTAAAATCAAATCAAATGCTGTGTGTCACTCTAAACCCTCTGTCCTCCTTCACTGACGATACTGTCTGCCCACACTAGAGTATCTAGCATCCTGTTTAGCATATCTTTGCTCAGTGGAGCACCTTGGAAGTAACCACTTACTAGCTCAAGTTAAATTTGTCACATGCACAAGTACAGGGAAATTCTTAACTTGCAAGCCTTACCAACAGTGCAGTATTCAATATCAAAACAGTATAACTAAGAAAAAATAACAGGAAACAATTTACACATGGTCATTGCCAGTACCAAATGTACAATGTCCAGGGTACACTGAAATATTGAGGTAGATACAGTATGTGAATGTAGGCAAGGAGAAAGTGACTGGTAGCAGGATAAATAATGAGTGAGTAGGGGGATTCTTTAAGACGCTCCTTGAAGAGGTAGGGTTTTAGGTGCTTCAGAATATGGGCAAGGACTCTGCTGTCCTAGCTTCAGGGGTAAACTGGTTCCACCATTGGGGTGCCAGGACAGGGAAGAGATTGGGCTGAGCACATGCTGCCTTCCCGCAGGGGTGGAAGGGCCAAGAGACCAGAGGTGGCAGAACTGAATGCTAGGGTTTGAGAATAGCCTGAAGGTAGGGAGGGGCAGTTTCTCTTGCTTCTCCGTATGCAAGCACCATGGTCTTGTAATGGATGGGAGCTTCGACTGGAAGCCAGTGGCATGTGCAGAGGAGCAGAGTGACATGAGAGAACTTGGAAATGTAGAAAACCAGGTCGACTGCAGCATTCTGGATAAGTTGCAAGGGTTTGATGGCACAAGCGGGGAGCCCAGCCAATAGAGAGTTGCAGTCATCCGGAGATGACAAATACCTGGATTAGGACCTGTACCGCTTCCTGTGTGATGTAGGGTTGTAGTCTATGGATGTTGTAGAGCATGAACCTGCAGGAGCGAGTCACTGCTTTGTTGTTTTCAGAGAACGACAGGGTGTTGTCCAGGGTGACGCTCAAGATTCTTTGAAATCCGGTAAGGCAACACTGGAGTTGTCAACTGTGATGGAGAAGTCTTTGAGTGGGCAGGCCTTCTGAGAGGAAGAGCAGTTCCGTCTTGTTGAGCTGAGATATCTGCCAGGCACGCAGAGATGCATGTCGCCACCTGGGTGTCAGAAAGGTGAAGGAGAAAAGTTGTTGAATGTCAACCAAATAGCAGTGATAGGACAGACCATGTGAGGATATGATGGAGATGAGTGACTTGGTGTATATAGAGAAGAGGGCAAAGAACCGAGGCCTGGGGGACACCAGTAGAGAGAGTACATGGTGCAGACAGATACTCTAAACAGAAAGGGGACAGTTTGAGTCATTGGTTGGGAAAGAGGATAGTAGAGTCGAAGAGGCAGATTCAGGAGACGGGAGGGAGAAAGATTTAGCCAGAAAGCGCAAGAGAGCAGGATTCCAAAGGCGCATGGCCACCTGGTAGGGGCTGAGTGGTAGTGATCAGAGACCTGGAAGGGGGTTTCAATGAGAGGTCAAGCGTATTGCCTGCATTGTAGGGGATTGGGAAAGGGTGAGGTCAAAAGACGCAAGGATGAGAAAGAGTTGCACAGAAATTAATCGAAGGCAGAAGTCAGGAGGTTGAAGTAACCAAGTACAAAGCCATTGTCAGGAAATTAGCTTATCAAGGTGTCAAGCTCATTGAGGAACTCTCCAAGGGCACCTGGTGTGCGATAGATGACAATGTTAAGCTTGAGTGGACAAGTGAAAAAACTGTATGGAATTCAAATGAGGAGATGGACAGGTGAGAGAGGGAGAAAATAGAAATCTCCAGTTAGGAGCCCTGGCCCACCACCGCGACGACCAGATGCTCTTGGATTATGAAAGAAAACGTAGTCAGATGGAGAGCAGCAGTGTTCTCTGGGGTGACCCATGTCTGTCAGGGCCAAATTGTCAAGGAACTGAAGGAAAGCATAGGCTGAGATGAACTCTGCATTGTTGACCGCAGATCAGCAGTTCCAAACACTGCCAGAGACCAGAATTCCACATGGGTTGTGCTCGCAGGGTATATTAAATTAGAAGTGTTGCAGCCATGGGGTGGGAGCGTCTGTAAAGCCTACAGGGAGAGGAGCGATCAGGTATAGAAAATGCAAACATAGTTGCCAAAGCCACAAAAGAGCAAATTAGATAATCAGAAAGTAACTAGGTAAGATACTCAAGTGAGAGAGTGGTGTGGAGCCTTCCACTCTTTCCTTCCTCAAAGAACTCAGCAGAACCATCTTTGTTTTGGGGACGAGACCGCCACTGACACAACCTTGTTTTACACAGCTGCCACTGAGAAACTAGGGGAGGCTGAAGTACCAACACTAATTGCTAATTGCCAAGCAGAGGTGAAGAGCACACCTCCCTGTACTAATTATTGATTGCCTAGGAGAGGAGAAACCACTCTCCCTCCAGTACAGCACTGATTATCAACACAAGTCACAAATTGCCCTTACCCTTAATCCTGGTTGATGTGTCAACAGTCATCTGCAAGTTATAAGCAGTCAGCAGTTCACACACCAAGTAGGCTACTGGGAAGACAGGCAGCACTTAACTTCTTAGGGAGCGGCTCCCGAGGTGACGGTTTTGGAGAGTCTGCGTGCCCAAAGTAAAATGACTCCCACTCAGGCCCAGAAAATAGGATATGCACATAATTGTACTATTAGATAGGAAACACTCTGTTAACATAAAAAAAGTGTTAACATAATGTCTGTGAGTATAACAGAACGGATATAGCAGGCGAAAACCCAGGGAATTTCTGTCCTGGAAAAAGTGTTTTTGACACATTGCCTCATTTTGAACCCCTCCCTATTGAAAACAGCCATTTCTGGGAGTAAGATTGCAGTACCTATTGCTTCCACTGGTTGTCAACAGTCTCTAGACAGTGTTTGGTGATGTTATAGTTGCTCTGGATGGTAATAGAAGAAGAATTTCGAACTGGTCATCGGATGTAAACAGAAGAAGATGCGCGTTCAAGGGCTCGCGCGCGCTGTGGTTTTTTCCTTTCCTATCGTCCAGTTTATAATCCGGTTGAAATATTATAGTAAATATACATAAAAGTGTTCCTAAGGATACATTATCAATGATGTTTGATTGTTCTTGGACAAGTGTATAGGTATAGGTTGAACGTGTTCTCTTCACGGTTCAATGGGCGAGTAGACGCTGTATTTTATGATCATAATGCGCCAACCAAACGGAGAGTTATGGATATAATAAATTACTTTTACTAATGTTACTATGGAATACTGACGTATAATTACTAGCATTTGATAAGTGTCAAAAGCTTTTATTGACAATTACATGAAGTTGATGCAGAGTCAATATTTGCAGTGTTGACCCTTCTTTTTCAAGACCTCTGCAATCTGCCCTGGCATGCTGTCAATTAACTTCTAGGCCACATCCTGACTGATTGCAGCCCATTCTTGCATAATCAGTGCTTGGAGTTCATCAGAATTTGTGGGTTTTTGTTTGTCCACCCGCCTCTTGAGGATTGACCACAAGTTCTCAATGGGATTAAGGTCTGGGGAGTTTCCTGGCCATGGACCCAAAATATCGATGTTTTGTTCCCCGAGCCACTTAGTTATCACTTTTGCCTTATGGCAAGGTGCTCCATCATGCTGGAAAAGGCATTGTTCGTGTTTGGGGCATCCTCCAAAAGTCTTCGCCTCACTGTGCGTGCAGATGCACTCACACCTGCCTGCTACCATTCCTGAGCAAGCTCTGTACTGGTGGTGCCCCGATCCCGCAGCTGAATCAACTTTAGGAGACGGTCCTGGCGCTTGCTGGACTTTCTTGGGCACCCTAAAGTCTTCTTCACAACAATTGAACCGCTCTCCTTGAAGTTCTTGATGATCCGATAAATGGTTGATTTAGGTGCAATCTTACTGGCAGCAATATCCTTGCCTGTGAAGCCCTTTTTGTGCAAAGCAATGATGACGGCATGTGTTTCCTTGCAGGTACCCGCGGTTGACAGAGGAAGAACAATGATTCCAAGCACCACCCTCCTTTTGAAGCTTCCAGTCTGTTATTCAAACTCAATCTGCATGACAGAGTGATCTCCAGCCTTGTCCTCGTCAACACTCACACCTGTGTTATCGAAAGAATCACTGACATGATGTCAGCTGGTCCTTTTGTGGCAGGTCTGAAATGCAGTAAAAATGTTTTTTGGGGTTTCAGTTCATTTGCATGGCAAAGAGGGACTTTTCAATTAATTGCAATTCATCTGATCACTCTTCATGACATTATGGAGTATATGCAAATTGCCATCATATAAACTGAGGCAGCAGACTTTGTGAAAATGTATATTTGTGTCATTCTCAAAACTTTTGGCCACGACTGTACACTACATTCAAGAGTTTGGGGTCACTTAGAAATGTCCTTGTTTTTAAAAGAAAAGCTCATTGTTTGTCCATTAGAATAACATAAAAATTGATCAGAATTACAGTGTAGCTTCATTAAATAGTACCCGCAAAGAACCAGTCTCAACGTCAACAGTGAAGAGGTGACTCCGGGATGCTGGCCTCCTAGGCATATTTCCTCTGTCCAGTGTCTGTGTTCTTTAGCCCATCTTAATCTTTTCTTTTTATTGGCTTTTTCTTTGCAACTCTGCCTAGAAGGCCAGCATCCCGGTGTCGCCTCTTCACTGTTGAGACTGGTGTTTTGCGGGTACTATTTAATAAAGCTGTCAGTTGAGAACTTGTGAGGCGTCTGTTTCCCAAACTAGACACTGATGTACCTCTTGCTCAGTTGTGCACTGGTGCCTCCCACTCCTCTTTCTATTCTGTTTAGAGCCAGTTTGCGCTGTTCTGTGAAGGGAGTAGTACACAGCGTTGTATGAGATCTTCAGTTTCTTGGCAATTTCTCACATGGAATGACCTTCATTTCTCAGAACAAGAAAAGACTGACGAGTTTCAGAAGAAAGTTGTTTGTTTCTGTTCATTTTGAGCCTGTAATCAAACCCACAAATGCTGATGCTCCAGATACTCAACTAGTCTAAAGAAGGCCAGTTTTATTGCTTCTTTAATCACAACAACAGTTTTCTGCTGTGCTAACATAATTGCAAAAGGTTTTTCTAATGATCAATTAGCCTTTTAAAATAATGAACTTGGATTAGCTAACACAACGTGGAACACAGGAGTGATGGTTGCTGATAATGGGCCTCTGTACGCCTATGAAGATATTCCCAAAAATATCTGCCTTTTCCAGCTACAATAGTCATTTACAACATTAACAATGTCTACACTATATTTCTGATAAATTTGATGTTATTTTAATGGACAAAAAATTTGCTTTTCTTTCAAAAACAAGGACATTTCTAAGTGACCCAAACATTTTAACGGAGAGTAGCATTAGCGTAAAAATGGGGGTGGGGGGGACAATTCAAATCGTCTGGGTAGCCATTTGATTAGCTGTTCAGGAGTCTTATGGCTTGGAGGAAGAAGCTGTTAAGAAGCCTTTTGGACCTGGACTTGGCACTCAGGTAATGCTTGCAATGCGGTAGCAGAGAGAATAGTCTATGACTAGGGTGGCTAGAGTCTTTGACAATTTTTAGGGCCTTTATCTGACACCACCTGCTATAGAGGTCCTGGATGGCAGGAAGCTTGGCTTCAGTGATGTACTGGGCCGTACTCATTAACCTCTGTAGTGCCTTGAGGTCGGAGGCCGAGCAGTTGCCATACCAGTTGGTGATGCAACATGCCAGGATACTCTCGATGGTGTAGCTGTAGAACTATTTGAGGGTCTTAGGACCCATAACAAATCTTTTCAGTCTCCTTAGGGGGAATAGGCGTTGTCGTACCATCTTCACGACTGTCTTGGTGTGTTTGAACCATGATAGTTTGTTGGTGATGTGGACACCAAGGAACTTAAAGCTCTTAACCTGCTCCACTACAGCCCCGTCGATGAAAATGGGGGCGTGCTCTTTCCTCCTTTTCCTGTAGTCCATGATCATCTCCTTTGTCTCCTTTGTCCTGGCACCACACAGCCAGGTCTCTGACGTCCTCCCTATAGGCTGTCTCATCGTTGACGGTGATCAGGCCTACCGCTGTTGTGTCGTCAGCAAACTTAATGATGGTGTTGGAGTCGTGCTTGGCCATGCAGTCGTGGATGAACAGGAAGTACAGGAGGGGAGTGAGCACGCACCCCTGAGGGGCCCCGTGTTGAGGATCAGTGTGGTAGATGTGTTGGTACCTACCCTTACCACCTGGTGGTGGCCCGTCAGGAAGTCCAGGATCCAGTTGCATAGGGAGGTGTTTAGTCCCGGGGTCTTTAGCTTAGTGATGAGCTTTGAGGGGACTATGGTGTTGAACGCTGAGCTATTGTCCAGGTGGAAAAGGGCAGTGTGGAGTACAATAGAGATTGCATCATCTGTGGATCTGTTGGGGCGGTATGCAAATTGGAGTGGGTCTAGGGTTTCTGTGATAATGGTGTTGATTTGAGCCATGACCAGCCTTTCAAAGCACTTCATGGCTACAGACGTGAGTGCTACGGGTCGGTAGTCATTTAGGCAGGTTTCCTTGGTGTTCTTGGGACAGATTGAAAATGTCAATGAAGACGCTTGCCAATTGGTCAGCGCATGCTCGGAGTACACATCCTGGTAATCCGCCTGGCCCTGCGGCCTTGTGAATGTTGACCTGTTTAAAAGTATTACTCACATTGGCTACAGAGAGCGTGATTACACAGTCGTCTGGAACAGTTGATGCTATAATGCATGCTTCAGTGTTGTTTGCCTGGAAGTGAGCATAGAAGTTAATTAGCTCGTCTGGTAAGTTCGTGTCACTGGGCAGCTCATGGCTGTGCTTTCTTTTGTAGGTCGTAGTAGTTTGCAAGACCTGCACATCCGACGAGCTTCGGAGCCGGTGTAGTACGATTCAATCTTATTCCTGTATTGACTCTAGTCCTGTTTGATGGTTCGTCGGAGGGCATAGCAGGATTTCTTATAAGCACACGGGTTAGAGTCACGCTCCTTGAAAGCGGCAGTTCTACCCAACCATGGCTTCTGGTTGGGGTTATTTACTTATGGTAACTGTGAGGACGACATCATCGATGCACTTATTGATGAAGCTAGGGACTGATGTGGTGTACTCCTCAATGCTATCGGAAGAATCCCAGAACAAATTCCAGTCTGTGCTAGCAAAAAAGTCCTGTAGCTTAGCATCTGCGTCATCTGACCACTTCCTTATTGAGCTATTCACTGGTACTTACCGCTTCAGTTTATGCTTGTGAGTGGGAATCAGCATAGAGTTAAGGTCAGATTTCCCAAATGGAGGCTGAGTCTGAGCTTTGTACGCGTCTCTGTGTGTGGAGTAAAGGTGGTCTAGAGTTTTTTTTTTTCCTCTGGTTGCACATGTAACATGCTGGTAGAAATGAGGTAAAACGGATTTGTACAGATGAACGTGGTACCTTCAGGCGTTTGGAAATTGCTCCCAAGGATGAACCAGACTTGTGGAGGTCTACCATTTTTTTCTGAGGTCTTGGCTGATTTCTTTTGATTTCCCCATGATGTCAAGCAAAGAGGCACTGAGTTTGACGATAGGCCTTGAAATACATCCACAGGTACACCTCCAATTGACTCAAATTATGTCAAATAGCCTATCAGAAGCTTCTAAAGCCATGACATAATTTTCTGGAATTTTCCAAGCTGTTTAAAGGCACAGTCAACTTGGCAATTAGCATATACTCCAGAATGTCATGAAGAGTGATCAGATGAATTGTAATTAATTGCAAAGTCCCTCTTTGCCATGCAAATGAACTGAAGTCCCCAAATACATGTCCACTGCATTTCAGCCCTGCCACAAAAGGACCAGCTGACATCATGTCAGTGATTCTCTCGTTAACACAGGTGTAAGTGTTGATGAGGACAAGGCTGGAGATCACTCTGTCATGCTGATTGAGTTCGAATAACAGACTGGAAGCTTCAAAAGAGGGTGGTGCTTGGAATCATTGTTCTTCCTCTGTCTTCCTCTGTCAATAATGGTTACCTGCAAGGAAACACATGCCGTCATCATTGCTTTGCACAAAAAGGGCTTCACAGGCAAGGATATTGCTGCCAGTAAGATTGCACCTAAATCAACCATTTATCGGATCATCAAGAACTTCAAGGAGAGCGGTTCAATTGTTGTGAAGAAGGCTTCAGGGTGCCCAAGAAAGTCCAGCAAGCGCCAGGACCGTCTCCTAAAGTTGATTCAGCTGCGGGATCGGGGCACCACCAGTACAGAGCTTGCTCAGGAATGGTAGCAGCAGGCATGTGTGAGTGCATCTGCATGCACAGTGAGGCGAAGACTGGCCTGGTGTCAAGAATGGCCTGGTGTCAAGAAGGGCAGCAAACAAGCCACTTCTCTACAGGAAAAACGTCAGGGACAGACTGATATTCTGAAAAAGATTTTTTGGAACTTTTGGCCACGACTGTACATGCTGGATGGCTGGGAGATCTACCCCAGATGCGCTGGGACGTCTGCACCAACCTCTGTAGGGCCTTCCGGTCGAGGGCAGTGCAGTTGCCATACCAGATGGTAATACAACCAGGATGCTCTCGATGGTGCAGCTGTAAAAGTTCATTAGGCGCCTTGCCAAGTTGTTTCAGCCTCCTGAGGGAGATGAGGCACTGTCGTGCCTTCTACCCGGCTGTGCTGGTGTGAGAGGACCATGTTAATTCCTCAGTGATGTGGACACCGAGGAATTTGATGCCTTGACCCTCTCCACTATGGCCCTGTCGATGTGGATTGGGGTGTGTTACCCGACCCCTGTTCCCTGTAGTCCACAATTAGCTCCTTGATCTTGCTGACCTTGAGGGAGAGGTTGTTGTCCTGGCACCACACTGCCAGGTCTCTGACCTCCACCCTGTCTCATCGCTGTTGGTTATCAGGCCTACCACCATCATGTCGTCAGCAAACTTAGTGATGTAGTTGGGAGAATATGGGGGGTGGTACTCTTTGTCTAGTTTAGTCAGTGTGCCCCCTCAAATACAGCTGCGAGATCTTTTTATAAATAATTATGATAAAACATGGGCTTAAAATTAAGTTTAGTAATTAATTCAACAGCTGAAAAACAGGACAAATCTGAGGGGGCATGTGCCCTTTTTCTCCCTATGGGCATGAAGCCTCTAAGTGTGGAAGAGGACAGCAATGTTGTGTGGCTATGAGGAGTAAACTCATCATGTTCATTTAAAATAATCATTGATGGAAAACTCTAAACACTTGTGTGGTGTATGTGGGGAGAATTTACTGTATGTCCAACATTAAGTGAAAGGTTGTCTAACTTACTGTAAATCAGTTCGGATTGTACCTACTAAGTGTGGAATTCTGTGTTGTTGTTTTTTGAAGGACAGATGGAGGACATCTAGGCCTGGGGTATAGGTTTCCTACGCAAATATGACTTGGAATTGGACAATCTCTTCTATAATTTAATGTATGTATCCAAAACAGACTAAAGTGGCTCCTTTGATGGTACTTTGTGCGTGTTGAACGCAAGTGTTTGACATGGGTTTGTAGAGCACTCTAATTACCGTGATGAGCTCTCCTCACTATCACTCTCACTCTGTCCTAACATCAGCCATGATTAATCACCTCATCCAGCCAGCGTCCACCATCCCAGTTTTCAGCCAACACACATGCACACAGACGCACTCACACACACAAACATTTTTCCTGATATGATCTTGAAGTCTAAATGAAATTAACAAGTCATGATATCTTTCAGTATAATTGGCATTTCAGTCATTTGAGTGAAAGTAGTTCCATGTCCCAATAAATGTTTATCGCTTCATAATAAAAATACAAATTGAAAATCAAATGTTATCTCTGAGCAGTTTATGACTGCTTTTGATAAATTAAGTTGATTGATGATGTCTTGACATTTTAGATGCATAATCCATTGAAATCAAGTTAATATATTTTACAGATGTTATCCAATATTTTGAAAAGTTATGTAAATTGTATGCAATATCCCATCAACTATACATCTGTAATATTCCTGCAGAGATAAACAACATAACTGAATTAAACTTTTTAGGGTGAAAGATTAATCCAATTTATTACTGATTTGTTTTTCATTAATGAGTTTGATGCGTTTACATTTCTTTTTTTTTTCTTTTTTTATTTAACCTTTATTTAACTACTTAGGGAGTAAGGTACTGCAGTCTCAGTCCTAGTTAACATAGAAATCAATAAGTTCCAGGAAGGATGGTGTCCTCAGGTCTCTGCTGTTTGTTAGCTAGAGCCCCCTCCGGATAGCTTGGAAAAAGGAAACCTTGGAAGCAGTAATCTCTCCGGTTACTTTTGGTCAAAATTAGGTTGTAGGTTTTAAGTTTATAATTAACTCACCATTCAGTCCCCATAAAGTAAAATATGTCAGTGTAATGTACCTTATTCTAAAATGTTTCATTTTCTTCTTGGCTTTCAAAATAGAATCAGACCAAACACTACTCACTCAGTTCCAGGATGGATGGTGTCCTCAGGTCTCTGCTGTTTGTTAGCTAGAGCCCCCTCCGGATAGCTTGGAAAAAGGAAACCTTGGAAGCAGTAATCTCTCTGGTTACTTTTGGTCAAAATTAGGTTGTAGGTTTTAAGTTTATAATTAACTACTTAGGGAGTAGCAGCGCGCTAGCGGGCCGCTCCCGACACTACCCGGTGAAATGTAAGGCGCCAAATTCAAAATCCAAAAGTTGAATTATGAAACATTCATCAATATACAAGTGTTGCATAGTCATCAAAAGCGCTTATTCTTGGCAATATCACAGCGTTGTCAGATTTCAAAAAGGCTTTACAGCGAAAGCACAACATTTGATTGTTTGAGGAGAGCGCCCCACATATTTTCTACATTAGCATAAATTCATATCCAGCGCGGGTCACACAAAACCCATATCAGAGCTAAAATAAATCCCTTACCTTTCGAAGAACTTCTGCTGAGGGCTTCCCAAGTGTCCAACGAAGACATCCAATGGTTCTTTTGTTAGAAAAAGTCATTTATTATATCCATAAATCTCAGTTTGTTTGGCGCGTATTGTTCAGAAAATCCAACGTCGAATCGCCCATTGAACCGTGAAGAGAACGCATTCAATTATACCTATCAACTTTTCCTAAACAAATCAAAGATCATTTATAATGCATCCTTAGCTATCCTTTTATGAATATTAGCGATAACATTTCACTCGGATGGTAACCTAAACGTTATAAAAGGAAAATAAAGTGGGGTGCGCCCACGGTCTCGCGCACGTGAAATGTTGTTGACTTCTGAGCTACCTTGACTACTTCCTCTTCCTATCCATTCTGCTTAGTGCTAGAGCCTCCAGACACTGTATAAAGACTGTTGACATCTAGTGGAAGCCATAGGTACTGCAGTCTAGGAGCTGGATACCATTAAAATCAATAGGGAGAGTATCAAACAGAGCAAAGGTCACAAAAAAAAAAAAACGGACAGAAATTTCTCGGGTTTTTGCCTGCTGTATCAGTTCTGTTATACTCACAGACATTATTTTAACACTTTTAGAAACTTCAGAGTGTTTCCTATCCAATAGTACTAATTATGTGCATATCCTATTTTCCGGGTCTGAGTGGCAGGCATTTTACTTTGGGCACGCCAGACTCTCCAAAACCGTCACCTCTGCTGCCTCTCCCTAAGAAGTTAACAGTTTTGCTGTGGAGGGTAGCATCCTGTATATGCACCGGCCAAAAAAATCCAAGTTTATCTAACTCCTAATCTGTCCTTTTGTAAAAAACATGTTGAAAAATGTGAGAGCTCACATGCAGCTGTGTCTCTCTCCGAGGGGGGGCGTTTACCCTCAAATTTGAGTTGTTATATAGTTTATTTGTTAAGCTATAGAATATTTTGTCTATTTTATTAACACATTTAGGGCCATTTATATGTACTAAGTTTAGATCACAATACTTAAGGTGATACATAAACTTGACTTCCTTTTTGGAACTAGGGGGTTATTCAGAATCACATAATGGCGACTGATAGCTCCAAATATGAATGCTCTGGAAAACTTTGACATTTACAGCAGGTATCTGCCTGGATTAAAACAACATGGACATGCAAAATATCATTCAAGCATATTGAATATGTAACTATGTCCGTTTTAAAAACCTGCTTTCTTCTCAGTTTGGCATACTTTTTCACAGTACAGGTTTCCCAATTGTCTTCCACTAGGCTGCTTGCTGTTGAAGCTAGTAATACTTTGCTCTAAAGAGGGTAGTCTAATTAAAAACTATCTCATTTGGATTCAGATGGTTTGCTTAAAGGTGATGGGATGAGTGACACCCATACAGATTGTGTGTGGGATTTGTTGTTGTTGTGTTGGGTAGATCCATGGCACTCAGGTGGTGACATTGAGTGGAAATTGTTTGCTTCCAGAAATCCCCAGGCTAAGCATTCAGATCATTCCCCTTTCTAATTAACAGTAAATAGCTCACCTTCTGTTAATGTTTCTGCTTCACTGTTTTTCTCAGGAGGAGTATAGCATGTTTCAGGCTGTGGAGATGAATACTAACTTGTGGAACTCAGTTATCTTGTATAAATCTCCTGTTGGCATCAACAGATAATGTATGCAAAGATTTGATTGTTTATCTCAAGGTAGGATTTTGGTTCGCTGGTTTTGTGGCTGGTTTTGTGGCTCTAAATACCCCTCATTATCACATCTATGCACGCAACCAATCACTTACACTACTGACTACTGATTACACACACCATTGTTACTTGTTTATAGTTTACTTTAGTTAATACATTTGTTATTCCTTAATCTCCACGTTGTCTCCCTTTTTGTTACGAGCTGGTTCGTGACAAGTGGGGGCTCGTCCGGGATTATAAAGTTGATTCCTAGACATTTTGGCTAATAGTATTATGACGTGTTAATGCTATTTGGGATGCGCTTTGGTTGCTATTCACTGCATAGTCTTGTAAGTGTTGGGTATAGTGCCAAATCGGATTTGGAGCTTGCTAAAATCAAGCTGCAACAAGAGCGACTAGAGTTGGTTAGGGAAGGAAAGCTCTCGGGTGAGTTTGCTCTGGGAAGGTGACCCAGATTTACCTAAGGGTTGCTCCTCACTCGGTCATGCCCCGGACACATTTGACATTGTTGGAAACTTACGCCTGTTGCTACAGTTTAATAAGAAGGACCCTGAGATGTTATTTTCATTGTTTGAGCGTGTTGCTGATTCTGATCGCACTTTAACGTTGCAGTGTGTGTTGACTGGTAAAGGTCAGGAAGCATATTCAGCTCTTGGTGTAGCTGACAGTGTCAGCTATGATAACGTTAAAATGGCTGTGTTACAGATTTACGAATTGGTTCCTGAGGCTTACCGTCAATAATGTAGAACTTTAAAAAAAAAGCTGATATACAGACTCAAGTCTAGGCTTCTTGGACCTAGACTTGGCACTCTGGTACCGCTTGCCGTGTGGTAGCAGAGAGAACAGTCTATGACTAGGGTGGCTGGAGTCTTTGACAATTTTCAGGACCTTCCTCTGACACCGCCTTGTATAGAGGTCCTGCATGGCAGGAAGCTTTGCCCCAGTGATGTACTGGGCCATTCGCACTACCCTCTGTAGTGCCTTGAGGTCGGAGGCCGAGCAGTTGCCATACCAGGCAGTGATGCAACCAGTCAGGATGCTCTCAATGATGCAGCTGTAGAACTATTTGATGATCTGAGTACTCATGCCATCATTTTCAGTCTCATGAGGGGGAATAGGTTTTGTCGTGCCCGCTTCACGACTGTCATAGTGTGCTTGTTGGTGATGTGGACACCAAGGAACTTGAAGCTCGCAACCTGCTCCACTGCAGCCCCATCGATGAGAATGGGGGCGTGCTCTGTCCTCTTTCTCCTGTAGTCCACAATCATCTCCTTTGTCTTGATCACGTTGAGGGAGAGGTTGGTGTCCTGGCACCACACCGCCAGGTCTCTGACCTCCTCCCTATAGGCTGTCTCGTTGTTGTCGGTGATCAGGCCTACCACTTTTGTGTCATCTGCAAATTTAATGATGGTGTTGGAGTCGTGCCTGGCCGTGCAGTCATGAGTGAACAGGGAGTACAGGAGGGGGCTGAGCCCGCACCCCTGAGGGGCCCCTGTGTTGAGGATCAGAGTGGCGGATGTGTTGTTACCTATGCTTACCACCTGGGGGCGGCCCGTTAGGAAGTCCAGGATCCAGTTAGCAATGAGCTTTGAGGGCACTATGGTGTTGAATGCTGAGCTGTAGTCAATGAATAACATTCTCACATAGGTGTTCCTACTGTCCAGGTGGGAAAGGGCAGGGTGGAGTGCAATACGGACTGCATCATCTGTGGATCTGTTGGGACAGTATGCAAATTGGAGTGGGTATAGGTTTTCTGGGATGATGGTGTGGATGTGAGCCATGACCAGCCTTTCAAAGCACTTAATGTGTACAGATGTGAGTGCTACGGGTCGGAAGTCATTTAGGCAGGTTGCCTTAGTGTTCTTGGGCACAGACACTATGGTGGTCTGCTTAATAAAAATATGTTGGTATTACATACTCGGACAGGGAGGTTGAAAATGTCAGTGAAGACACTTGTCAGTTGGTCAGTGCATGCTCGCAGTACACGTCCTGGTAATTCGTCTGGTCCTGCGGCCTTGTGAATGTTGACCTGTCTAAACGTCTTACTCACATCGGCTGCGGAGAGCGTGATCACACAGTCTTCCGGTACAGCTGGTGCTCTCATGCATGTTTCAGTGTTATTTGCCTCGAAGCGAGCATAGAAGTAGTTTAGATTTTTTATTGATCTAGTCACTGGTGCTTCCTGCTTTAATTTAGCTTGTAAGCAGGAACCAGGAGGATAGAGTTATGGTCAGATTGCCAAATGGAGGGCGAGGGAGAGCTTTGTATGCATCTCTGTGTGTGGAGTATATGTGGTCCAGAGTTATTTTCCCTCTGGTTGCACATTTAACATAATGATAGAAATTTGGTAAAACTTACTTAAGTTTCCCTGCATTAAAGTCCCCGGCTTCTAGGAGCGCCGCCTCTGGGTGAGCGTTTTCTTCTTTGCTTATGGCGGAATACAGCTCATTCAATGCTATCTTGGTGCCAGCCTCTGACTATACTTCTGCCTGGTGTGTGCAATAAATATATTTGAATTTTCTTTTTATACTCTTCTTGCACACCAACATTTCTATGAAACTACTCAATTCTAATTCAGTTGATATGGTTTTGATATTCAGAGCTCTGTGCACTGTATAGTAGTAGATCAGTATTCATATACAGTACAGTAATGCATTTCGTGTTATATTTATTGCCCCATTGAGAGAGAAATCAACCCCCTCTCCCTCTCTACCTCTCACCCCCCTGTATCCAGTGTGGAGAGTATTACCACTGATATTTCCTTTCCCCTCTCAGCCTTTCCACTGATCTGAAAAACAAGGTTAGGAGTTAATGGAATGGGAAGGTAAAGAGCTTTCAAAATAATGTCTGTTGCTAATAGAAAAGTTTGTGGAACCCTGTACTGATACCTCGGCTGTCAAAAGGGTATGCCAAGGACACAAATTGAAAAATAAAAATGGAAAAATGCTTGATCTGTGTTTTTCTTTTTTGTCTGTCTATTCGTCCTCTCTGCTCTTGAACAAATAAATACTTCACAGAAGATGGGTTAATCGTCATGTTCACCACGCAAAACGTGTTTAAGTGAGTCTGGTGTCTGCCGTGTGTCACGATATGCACTTCTGGCCTGCAGAGGCGTATCCTGTTTAACCATTGGCTCTTGGACCCTCTTGATGAGTTCTAAACACCTCAAGAAATACTCCGTAACCTAGCAGATTTGTAGATGCAGATTTTATTAACTAGTCACACAAAGGACTCCAAACAAATCAGCACATGCAGTATGTAATCTCCTTGCAGTAGCAAAGCCTAAACCTGTCAGTCTACTGTCCACTGACAATCTCAAAATATCCCTGGAACATTTTAGAAGCCCACATGAATCAAGTGGCTCAGAAACACTGTACCTAAATGATTGATACATCCCTCTCCATAGAGCTTGCTCCTCAGTTCCAGTCCTGGAGCAAGTTAATGTTTTAAGCATCTCCATCCTAAATTCTAAACTTTTCAATTAGGCACTAAGCCACCTCTGAAGAGGTTAGGAGTTATGCAACACCACACATTATGTATTCAACACTCACTGCACTCAGGCTTTGTGACCTTCTCTGACAAAGTGAGTGAAGAAGGGCCTCGGATCAAAGTGTTGTCACATTAGAACAATATAGTGTACCCTCTTCATTCTGTGTGGTCAAGCACAGAGGGAGCAGTATAGGGAGTGTGCCCCAAGAGAGTGCTGCCCTGATACCTGGGTAATATTGACAACTGAGCATATGGTACTGGCTGACAGGGTAAACATCTTAACTGGGTTTTGACACCAATATGCACAGCCTGGGATAACAGTGTCTTAAACCTCTATAGGATTGGTGGGTCCCCCACGGGACGGTTGAGCTAACGTAGGCTAATGCGATCAGCATGAGGTTGTAAGTAACAACAACATTTCCCAGGACATAGACATATCTGATATTGGCAGAAAGCTTACATTCTTGTTAACTTCTTAGGGCTAGGGTATTTTGAAGTTCGGAGGAAAAACGTGCCCAAAGTAAACTGCCTGTTACTCAGGCCCAGAAGCTAGGATATGCATATAATTAGTATTGGATAGAACACGCTCTGAAGTTTCTAAAACTGTTAAAATAATGTCTGTGAGTATAACAGAACTGATATGGCAGGCAAAAACCAGAGCAAAATCCATCCAGGATGTCTGAATCAGTCATGTCACACTGTTTTCAATAGGCCAGCTATTCAAAGCCTCATAGTTTAACCCCCAGATTGCAGTTCCTATGGCTTCCACTAGATGTCAACAGTCTTTAGAAAAAGGTTGGAAGCTTCAATCATGAAAATGTAAGACCACTTGTTCCTGAGTCCACGTCAAGTGTACTGTTTTGGATTTTGCGCATAACAGGGAATGCGCGCTCAGTTCTTTTTCTCTTCTATTCAGCAGGTTATATTCCGTCTGAAATATAATAGTTTACATTCATTTTAGGGTATCTGAGTATTGATTACAAATGCTGTTTGACTATTTTTCGACAAACTTTACGGGTACTTTTGGGATATCGTTTGTCTGCATGGATGAAAGCCTTTGGGCAGGTGGATTACTGAACAAAACGCGCCAACCAAACGGAGCTATATGGATATAAAGAGGAACTTTATCGAACAAAGGACCTTTTATTGTGTAACCTGGATGCTTGGGTATGCTATCAGAGGAAGATCATCAAAGGTAAGTGATTTATTTTATGCTATTTTTGAGATTTGTTTTTGCCTGCCCTATCAGTTCTGTTATACTCACAGACATTATTTTAACAGTTTTAGAAACTTCAGAGTGTTTTCCATCCAAAGCTACTACTATTATATGCATATCCTAGTTTCTGGGCCTGAGTAGCAGGCATTTTACTTTGGGCATGCCAGACTCTCCAAAACTCCCAACGCTGCTCCCGCTCACTAACTAGTTTTAACAGAAATGCAATGGTTCATTGGATCAGTCTAAAACTTTGCACATACACTGCTTCCATATAGTGGCCAAAATCTAAATTGCGCCTGGGCTGGAATATGGCCTTTCTCTTGATGAAAAAAAGCATGTTTTTTTCTTTGTATTTTCTTTTACCATATCTAATGTGTAATATTCTCCTATATTCATTTCACATTTCCACAAACGTCAAAGTGTTTCCTTGCAAATGGTATCAAGAATATGCATATCCTTGCTTCAGGTCCTGAGCTACAGGCAGTTAGATTAGGGTATGTCATTTTCGGCGAAAATTGAAGGCATACTTCGGAATTTTGGATACCATTTTTATGTCTCTGCGTGCAATTTGAAGGAAGTTGTTAACTAGCGTGTCTAACGATGACTGGAAGTCTATGGTATCTGCTAGCATAATAGCAAATAGCCATAGACTTCCAGTTATTTGGCATGCTAGCAGATAACCATAGACTTTCAGTCATTGTGCTAGTTAACACTCGTTAGCATTGGCTCGCGAAACTACCTCTAACGTCCTTCATACTTGACACAGAGACATAAAAATGGTATCCACGAGTTCATATGACTCTGTGGACGCAGATAAAGCAGATATTATTGCCAAAATCCTGAAGTAACCCTTTAAGTAAAATGTCAAGTTGTTATAGAAAGATATATTAGAGCCACTGGCCAGGCACCGGTCTCCTTTCTCTCTTGGTAGAATGTATATATCATATTATGATACTGTATTCTGACCCTCATAAATCATTCCCCACGGAGCCAGAGTCTGTTTGTCAGTGGGCGACACAAACACACACACACATCCTGTGCCCATCACTGAATAAGTATTCTAAGGGGGGAAGGAACACAAGTTGAAGTCAGCTGTGTATCCTGCTTTTTATTCTGCCAAATGTATTTATTTTAATTTTATTTATTTAACCTTTATTTAACCAGGTAGGCCAGTTGAGAACAAGTTCTCATTTACAACTGCGACCTGGCCAAGATAAAGCAAAGCAGTGCGACAAAAACAACAACACAGAGTTACACATAAACAAACGTACAGTCAATAACACAAAAGAAACTCTCTGTTAGTATACATTGAACATGGGCAAATGAAAACTGAAATACTCTTCAGCTGATATTGATAATATAAATGGCATTGTGCATTAGCAATTCCCACTATATGTATTGTAAATTCACAAATTTAACTAGCAACTGTAGACTTCTTTTACATAGGATAAGGATGGAAGATGGTATCTTATGGTTGATTAATCTAGATTAAAACCAGTGGTGGCTGCTGAGGGGAGGACGGCTCACAGTAATGGTTGGAATGGAGCAAATGGAATGGCATCAAACACATGGAAACCATGTGTTTGATGTATTGGATACCATTCCACTGATTCTGCTCCAGCCATTCCCATGAGCCCTCCACACCAATTAAGGTGCCACCAACCTCCTGTGATTAAAACACATATAGGTACATAGGTTTTTGTAGATCAAGGATATACTATATAGGGTTTCATCAGGAAATGGCATTTGTAAACATGCTAAGCTTCCTCATCCAAAATGCTATGATAAAAAAACGGTAAATGTTTTATAAATATTTCACAGTGAAATGCTTTATTGCGTTCAAATCAAACTAAATGTTATTTTAACAGTTGTAGACTAACAGTGAAATGCTTAATTACGGGTCCTTTTCCAACAATTCAGAGTTAAATAGTGCCACAGTGAATTACAAATAAAAATTGTGACTAGCAGCAGCATATGTGGTGAGTGTGAACGTGTGTGTGTGTGGCATCAGTGTGCATATGTAGTGTGTTTGTTGGGTTGTCAGTGTAAGTATGTGTGAGTATGTGCGTAGTGTAGAGTCCAGTGTGTGTTCATAGAGTCAGTGCAAGAGAGTTGACCCTTTGTGCAGGTAGTCCGGTAGCCATTTGATTAGCTAGCAGCTACTTAGCAGTCTTATGGCTTGGGGGTAGAAGCTGTTCAGGGTCCTGTTGGTTCCTGACTTGGTGCATTGGTATCTCTTGCTGTGTGGTAGCAGCAAGAACAGGCTGTAGCTTGTGTGGCTGTAGTCTTTGTATTTTTGGGGGGCCTACCTCTGATACCGACTAGTATAGAGGTCCTGGATGCCAACCAAAAGGACGTGGTAACCTGTCGCCGGCTAGAGTGCGGGAACCTGACAGACCGGCTGAGGCAGGGGAGCCTGGCGATCCGGCTGAGGCATGAGAGCCTGACGAGCCGGTGGAAGCAGGGGAGCCTGGTGATCCGGTGAAGGCATGAAATCCAGACGAGCCGGTGGAGGCAGGGGAGCCTGGCGATCTGTTTGAGGCATGAGAGCCTGTAGCGGCTCCCGGACCGGACGTCATTCCCCCCGATAATAAAATTAAATAAAATCCCTTATGCTTCCCTTAGATGAGGCGTTATTCTGAAACGATGTGACCTGAGTGTCGGGAAGCAAGTTCAGGGAGTGAGTGTTGTAATGAATAAACACAACATAATACAAAATAAGAAACACAAACAATGCACAGACATGACACAGGAACAGAAACAATAACGCCTGGGGAAGAGTCCAGGTGAGTCTGATGATGCGCAGGTGCGCTTAACGATGGTGACAGGGGTGCGCCATAATGAGCAGCCTGGTGACCTAGAGGCCGGAGAAGGAGCACACGTGACAGCCTGGACCTGTTAGTGGGGAGACCTGGGTTTAACGAGGTGGTCTGTCGCTTCAAACAGGCACATCAAAAGCTACCATGCATTGCCGCAAATGTCTGTCTGATGGTGTGCAAAAGTCAGCTGGTGAAGTGAAAAGGTAACAGGGTGGTGACTTGTTTTTAGACTTCACAAATACATGTTGTGACTCCAACTGCTTGGAATACTGTAACTGCAGACTGAGATAATGGGCTTTTGCACCTGCCTCCCCAGCCAACAAATAATAGACCTATGGTGTCTATTCAGATAACACTGCATAAATATCTTTAAATTACACTATAGTTCAAGAAAATGACATATTACCCACTGGGCACAAATGTCAATGCAATATCTATTCCATATTGGTTCAATGCAAGTTCATTGAAATGACATGGAAGCAACATTGATTCAACCAGTGTGTGCCCAGTGGGTATGTACCTGTAAACAATAACTTTTGAGACATGGAAACAATAACTTTTGAGACATGGATTAAATCATGTTTCCCTGTTTCCCAGCCACATACAATTTTTCATGTGAGCTGAAATGGACTGGGAGCTGCATGTTTCTCTGGGCTGCTCCGTTCACAGCTGGGCAAGACCAGGTCAGAACACTGAGAAGGAGATTGGATCTAAATTGCTCTAATCTCACCGTCAGATAGCAGAGAGAACAAAGAGTACACCCCCACCGTCACGCTGCATGCTGAAGGTGCTCTAACAAAATCACGCAGCCAGTAATGAGAGGGCTATGAGATCCAGCGTTTATAGTTTAGTCTTTTAATTCTTTAGACTCTAAGACGTTGAGGGAGCGGGGGGCAAAACTGACATATTGAATTGTTTTAAGATCATTTAGCTATTTGATTTTGAATTTTAGAACCCCTTTAGGTATCAAAAAATATATAAAAAAATTAGTTGATAAAATATTGATTTTGGCCTTTACTACAAAAGCTTATAGAAACGCATTGAATAACAGATTCATAAATGGCAAAAATGACAAAATGAATCATAAGAAACAAGGTTTTGAAGTGTCTGTCCTAAATCTAGGAGATAGAAAAAAAACTCTGGAAAGATTTAGTTGTTTCCCCCACATATTTAACCCCTTTTTTAGGTAGACACAAAACTACCTTCATACTTCCCATTTGTGTTTTTTAAACCGGTACCGGTTACCTTCAGACGAGTCCCGTAGAGTCTCTCCCCTTTCCACAGTGGGGTCCAATTAGTTTGTAGCCCAAATGGTACGGACACTACTGAACAGAAGTTGGCACATCTACAGTACAGACTTCAGATGAGTCTCCTGATACTTGTGGGGATCGTAGAGCAAAACAGAGAGCACCATCGTGTTTGTGAGTCTCCCCTTTTCATCAGTGAATAGTTTGTAGGGCAAACCGTTCGGACGCTACAGGTGTTTAAATGAGAAGACCGATTTTTGGGATGTCTCATGGTCTGACAAACACCGCTCTAGCTCTGCCACCTTTCACAGCAGACGCACCTGTGCATCAATCGACTCTAGGGGGTTAAATGCTGCTGCCGTACAGCTCCACATCTACAAAACAGATCCTCCTAATCGAAGGGAATGCATTGTGGAACACCCAATCAGGACTGAGCGTTGCAGAGGTTAATCTGTGTTATTTGTTGTCAGTGAGAAGCGGGGGATACGGGTATTAGGGGAGGCAGAGGGTAGCCCAATGCTCTAGTGCTCCGCTAACATGGATGAAACAGAGCCCCACCGCTGCTTGTGTTTACGTAGCTCCACAGTGGGACATTGTTTGCTTTGCTGGTGTCACAGACTGAGATAACCTCTCTCCAACAAGAGGTTTAATTAGTTAGACCCTGTGTTGGAGGGATGAAAGAGGAGGTGGGAGGGGACCACACGGCCTCTACTTTGGGCTATCTCTATCTCAAAACACAACACTGACACTGATGCAACCTACAGCTAAATAGAACATGTTTTGGAATCCCTGCGGGACAGAAACAAACACATAACAAACATATTTTGCCTGATCAGCTAAATTAATTGGGAAAATAATATTAAGAAATATTATGGTGCCCACTCACGAGGCTCATGAATTGACTTACAGTACATGTAAATCCTGAATTTATCAGCTTACCTACAAAATTTGGCAGATGCCTGGAAATTTAAATAAAGTCCTAGAAGTTAGAATATGAGACTGGATGATGTGTCATGTTATGCGGCATTATCAGATGCTGTGTCAAATCTCAGATGTGCTTTTGGGCACCAACATCCAATAAATACATTTTTGTGAATCATTTGTAGACTTCAAATTGACCATAATAAGTCCAAAGAGTTCTAATGTTTAACTGGAACAATATCACGACTTCCGCCGAAGTCGGCTCCTCTCCTTGTTCGGGTGGCGTTTGGCGGTCGACGTCACCGGTCTTCTAGCCATCGCCGATCCCCCTTTCATTTTCCATTTGTTTTGTCTTGTTTTCCCACACACCTGGTTTTCATTTTCCCTCATTACTATTGTCTATTTAACCCTTTGTTTCCCCCATGTCTGTGTGGGGAATTGTTTGTTGACATGTCGGTTTACGCTGGGTTTGTTGGTCTTCACCCGTGCTTTGTGGCAGCCGGTACTGTTACGTGTATTTGTGTACTTTGTGCTAGCTAACTTGGTTTTGGGCATATGTTTTTGTGACGCAGTTGCGTTCTGTAATTTTCACATTGCCTGAGTAAAGTACTAAGTCCACTCATCTCTGCTATCCTGCGCTTGACTTACCTACACCAGCTACTCCCACCGCATGACAGAATTCCCCACCTAGAAAATGGAGTCAGCAGGAGTAGGTGCCCCTGCTGTAGGGGTCGAGGAGTGCGTCCAGGAGTACGCGGCAATGCTCCACCATCTCGGCGCCGCCATGGACAGCGTCGTCCAGACAATGGACTGCTGGGAGAGACAGGGAGTTCCTCCAGCGCCTCCGCCAGCACAACCAGGGTCTCCACTACTCATCCCCCCTTCATCCGGTCCCAGTGGGATTCGTTTCACCCTTCCCCGGGAGTACGATGGAACAGTTGCATGCTGCCAGGGTTTCCTGTTGCAGCTGGAGCTCTACCTGGCAACCGTCCACCCGGCTCCTTCGGGCCGTGAGAAGGTGTCCGCTCTCGTCTCATGCCTCTCGGGGAAAGCCCTGGAGTGGGCCAACACCGTGTGGGAGGAGGGAGATGCGGCGTTGGACCACTTCGAGGAGTTCACCTGCCGCTTCCGGGCAGTCTACGACCACCCGCCCGAGGGTAGAGCGGCGGGTGAACGTCTCTTCCATTTGAGGCAGGGGACGAGGAGCGCCCAGGATTTCGCAATGGACTTTCGGACCCTGGCCGCCGGCACGGGATGGAACGACAGGGTCCTGATCGATCACTATCGCTGCAGTTTGCACGAGGACGGACCAGCTGGTGGACCTGTCCATTCGGTTGGATAACCTGCTGGCTACCCGCGGACGTTCAGAGGGGGGTCTGTCTGTTCCATCCCCCAGCACCACTGCTCCGATGCCCATGGAGCTGGGAGGTCCTGCGCTCAGGGAGACCGGAGGAGGTTCCGGTTCGTGCACCATCTGTGGCCGCAGAGGTCACACTGCCGGTCGGTGCCGGGTTGGTTCCTCTGGGAGTCGAGGCAGCAGGCAGGGCACACTCGCGTCACCCCAGGTGAGCCGGCACCATGCTCACCCAGAGCCCTCTGTTGCACACATGTTTTTGTATGTTGCTTTTCCTGAGTTTTCCCCACATTCCCAGCATAAGGTGCTCGTCGATTCAGGCGCGGCTGGGAATTTTATAGACAGATCATTTGCCCATAGTATAGGGATCCCGATTGTTCCAGTGGCCATGCCCTTCCCAGTTCACGCCCTAGATAGTCAACCATTGGGGTCAGGGTTGAATAGGGAGACCACCGCTCCCCTGGGCATGGTGACGCAGGGCGGTCACATGGAGAGAATCAGTCTCTTTCTCATTGACTCTCCTGCGTTTCCCGTGGTGCTAGGCCTACCCTGGTTAGCCCGTCATGACCCCACTGTTTCCTGGCAACGGAGGGCTCTCACGGGGTGGTGTCGGGAGTGCTCGGGGAGGTGTTTAGGGGTTTCCGTTGGTGCTACTACGGTGGAAAGTCCCGACCAGGTCTCCACCGTGTGCATTCCCCCCGAATTTGCTGATTTGGCTCTCGCCTTCTCCAAAAAGAAGGCGACTCAATTACCACCCCATCGACGGGGGGATTGTGCGATAAATCTCCTGGTAGACGCCGCACTTCCCAGGAGTCACGTGTATCCCCTGTCGCAGGCGGAGACGGAGGCTATGGAAACATATGTCACCAAATCCCTGCATCAGGGGTACATTCGGCCCTCCACTTCACCCGCCTCCTCGAGTTTCATTTTTGTGAAGAAGAAGGAGGGAGGTCTGCGCCCGTATATTGACTATCGAGGCCTAAACCAGATCACTGTGAGGTACAGTTACCCGCTGCCTCTCATCGCGACAGCGATTGAGTCAATGCACGGGGCGCACTTCTTCACGAAATTAGATCTCAGGAGCGCTTACAACCTGGTGCTATTCCGGGAGGGAGACAAGTGGAAGACGGCGTTCAGCACTATCTCAGGGCATTATGAGTACCTCGTCATGCCGTAAGGGTTGATGAATGCTCCATCAGTCTTCCAAGCCTTTGTAGACGAGATTTTCAGGGACCTGCATGGGCATGGTGTGGTGGTGTATATTGATGACATTCTGATATACTCCGCTACACGTGCCGAGCATGTGTCCCTGGTGCACAGGGTGCTTGGTCAACTGTTGGAGCATGACCTGGTGTGGGGGCTGTGCTTTGGCAAAGTGGGTGGGGTTATATCCTGCCTGGTTGGCCCTGTCCGGGGGTATAGTCGATGTCCTGTGTAAATTTAAGTATGGTCCCTCTAATTCTCTCTCTCTTTCTCTTCTCTTGGAGGACCTGAACCCTAGGACCATGCCTCAGGACTACCTGGCCTGATGACTCCTTGCTGTCCCCAGTCCACCTGGTCGTTCTACTGCTCCAGTTTCAACTTTTCTGCCTGCGGCTATGGAACCCTGACCTGTTGACCGGACGTGCTACCTTGTCCTGGACCTGCTGTTTTCGACCCTCTCTCTCTACCGCACCTGCTGTCTCGAACTCTGAGTGATCGGCTATGAAAAGCCAACTGACATTTACTCGTGAGGTGCTGACCTGTTGCACCCTCTACAACCACTGTAATTATTATTATTTGACCCTGCTGGTCGTCTATGAACGTTTGAACATCTTAGCCATGTACTGTTATAATCTCCACCCGGAACAGCCAGAAGAGGACTGGCCACCCCTCAAAGCCTGGTTCCTCTCTAGGTTTCTTCCTAGGTTCCTGCCTTTCTAGGGAGTTTTTCCTAGCCACCGTGCTTCTACATCTGCATTGCTTGCTGTTTGGGGGTTTAGACTGGGTTTCTGTATAGCACTTTGTGACATAGGCTGGTGTAAAAAGGGCTTTATAAATACATTTGATTGATGTATGTACAGCATTCTTACATAGGTATTCCTCTTGTCCAGATGGGATAAGGCACTGTGCAGTGTGATGGCGATTGCATTGTCTGTGGACTTATTGAGGCGGTATGCAAATGAAAGTAGGTCTAGGGTGACTGGTAAGGTGGAGGTGATATGATCCTTGATTAGTCTCTCAATGCACTTCGTGATGACAGAAGTGAGTGCTACGGGGCGATAGTCATTTAGTTCAGTCACCTTTGCCTTCTTGGGTACAGGAACAATGGTGGCCATCTTGAAGCATGTGGGGACAGAAGACTGGGATAGGGAGAGATTGAATATGTCCATAAACACACCATCCAGCTGGTCTTCGCATGCTCTGAGGACACGGCTAGGGATTCCGTCTGGGCCGGCAGCCTTGCGAGGGTTAACACGTTTAAATGTCTTACTCACGTCGGCCACTGAGAAGGAGTGGCGGGCTGCGTCGGTGGCACTGTATTATCCTCAAAGCAAAGAAGGTGTTTAGTTTGTCTGGAAGCAAGACGTCGGTGTCCGTGTCGTGACTGGTTTTCCTTTTGTAGTCCGTGATTGTCTCTAGACCCTGCCACATGTGTCTTGTGTCTGAGCTGTTGAAATGCAACTCCACTTTTTCTCTATACTGACATTTTGCTTGTTTGATTGCCTTGCGGAGGGAATTAGTACACTGTTTGTATTCGTCCATATTCCCAGTCACCTTTCCATGGTTAAATGCAGTGGTTTTCGCTTTCTATCCACGGTTTCTGGTTAGGGTAGGGTTTAATAGTCACAGTAGGTACAGTAGGTACAACATCTCCTATACACGTCCTTATAAACTCACTCACTGAATCAGTGTATACATCAATATTATTCTCTGAGGCTACACGGAACATGTCCCAGTCCGCGTGATCAAAACAATCTTGAAGGGTGTATTCTGATTGGTCAGACCAGCGTTGAAGTAGTCCTTAGCACGAGTACATTCTGTTTGATTTTCTGCCTATAGGAAGGGAGGAGCAAAATGGAGTCGTGGTCAGATTTGCTGAAATAAGGGCGAGGGAGGGCCATGTATGCATCACGGAAGTTAGAGTAGTAGTTATCCAGTGTTTTTCCATAGCGAGTGCTACAGTCAATATGCAGATAGAATTTAGGTAGCCTTGTTCTCAAATTTGCTTTGTTGAAATCCCCAGCTACAATAAATGCAGCCTTGAGATATATGGTTTCCAGTTTGCATTAAGTCCAGTGAAGTTAGATGGCGTAGCAGTCAGACGTCTTTTGTCCTCGTCCTGTCGTGTCCAGTGTATATATCTTTTTATATATTTTCTTCGCATATCATTTTATATATTTCTTCTAAAACTCAACTTCAAAACACTCTCCTGCAACCCGCCTCACCCAATGTGGTACGGATCTGTTTTTTTCCAAGTATTATCCACCTCGAATCCGGAATTCCCTAACAGAAGCTAGCCAGCTCACTAGCTAACGTTTATTAGTATTTAGCTTACCATTGCTAGCGGACAGCAGCATTCTTATAACGTGACTCAAACCAGAGCATACCGGACCTATTGTCTCTCCATATCCCCGGATTCCTACCGCAAGCTCTGGATATTTTCACCTGGATCTTGCAGCTAGCTAGCTGCTATCCGAGTGACTATTGGCTAACATTGGTCCAGGGGCAAGCACCAATTAGCATGAAGATAGCCTATGCAAAGCCCATCTTCCGGCTAGCTGAAGAATCCCATCAGCCACTCCTGGGCTACAAAACCTATCTGGACCCGTTTTTACTGCTGGTGCGGAGCCCCACCGGGCCTTCACGACTGGACTACCGACGTTATCTGCCCGAGGGGGATATTCAACCGGCCCTCCGTTGCGACGTCACCTGAACGCTAACTGCGGCCTGCTAACGTTTGCTGTCTAGAGCATATAGGCTGCTAGGTAAACAGGTCCATCGGACAATTTCTTGGGCCACTATTACCTATTTTGACAATTGGCCTGGTCCCCTTCACCACACGGAACCCCACTAACCCCTCACAACTGGTCTACCGACGGAAACGCACGAGGAGGCTATAAACAGACTTCCTCCGTCTTTGTTAGCCGGCCTGCTAGCCTTTGCTAGCTTGCTACCCCCGGCTAGCTGTCTGAATCGCCGTGTCCCCAACCAGCCCCACTACTAACTGGACCCTTATGATCACTCGGCTAAGCATGCCTCTCCTCAATATCAATATGCCTTGTCCATTGCTGTTCTGGTTAGTGTTTATTGCATCCTGTAGCTCTAACTCCAAAAAGTTTTGGGACACCGTCAAGTCCATGAAGAACAATAGCACCTCCTCCCAGCTGCCCACTGCACTGAGGCTAGGTAACACGGTCACCACCAATAAATCCATGATAATCAACAATTTCAACAAGCATTTCTCTACGGCTGGCCATGCTTTTCTCCTGGCTACCAACCCCGGCCAACAGCTCCGCCCCCCCCCCGCAGCTACTTGTCCGAGCTTAGCGCCCCACCACTCCCTAAGTAGTTAAGTCGGAGGGCCTGTTGTCCGGACCTCTGGCAGTCTCTATGGGGGTTCCACAGGGTTCAGTTCTCGGGCGGACTCTTTTCTCTGTATATATACATGATGTCGCTCATGCTGCGGGTGATTCCCTGATCCACCTCTATGCAGATGACACCATTCTGTATACTTCTGGCCCTTCTTTGGACACTGTGTTAACTACTTACAGAGTGGTGGGGGGCCCACTCCCGACACTACCCGGTGAAATGCAAGGCGCCAAAATCAAAATCCAAAAGTTTAATTATTAAACATTCATCAATATACAAGTGATGCATAGTCCTCAAAAGCTCTGCTTCTTGGCAATATCACAGCGTTGTCAGACTTCAAAAAGGCTTTACGGCGAAAGAACAACATTTGATTGTTTGAGGGCATTTTACTTTGGGCACGCCAGACTCTCCAAAACCGTCACCTCGGGAGCCGCTCCCTAAGAAGTTAACTAACCTCCAAACGAGCTTCAATGCCATACAACACTCCTTCCGTGGCCTCCAACTGCTCTTAAACACTAGTAAAACCAAATGCATGCTTTTCAACCGTTCGCTGCCTGCACCCGCCTGCCCGCCCGACTAGCATCACTACCCTGGATGGCTCGGACCTAGAATATGTGGACAACTACAAATACCTAGGTGTCTGGCTAGACTGTAAACACTCCTTCCAGACTCATATTAAACATCTCCAATCCAAAATCAAATCTAGAATCGGCTTTCTATTTCGCAACGAAGCCTCCTTCACTCACGCCGCCAAACTTGCCCTAGTAAAACTGACTATCCTACCGATCCTCGACTTCAGCGATGTCATCTACAAAACAGCTTACAATACTCTACTCAGCAAACTGGATGCAGTCTATCACAGTGCCATCCATTTTGTTACCAAAGCCCCTTATACCACCCACCACTGCGACCTGTATGCTCTAGTCGGCTGGCCCTCGCTACATATTCGTCGCCAGACCCACTGGCTCCAGGTCATCTATAAGTATATGCTAGGTAAAGCTCCGTCTTATCTCAGCTCACTGGTCACGATAACAACACCCACCCGCAGCACGCGCTCCAGCAGGTGTATCTCACTGGTCATCCCCAAAGCCAACACCTCCTTTGGCCGCTTTTCCTTCCAGTTCTCTGCTGCCAGTGACTGGAACGAATTGTAAAAATAGCTGAAGCTGGAGACTTATATTTCCCTCACTAACTTTAAACATCAGCTATCTGAGCATCTAACCGATCGCTGCAGCTGTACATAGTCCATCTGTAAATAACCCACCCAATCTACCTACCTCATCCCCATACTGTTTTTATTTACTTTCTGCTCTTTTGCACACCAGTATATCTACTTGCACATCATCATCTGCTCTTTTATCACTCCAGTGTTAATCTGTTAAATTGTAATTACTTCGCTACTATGGCCTATTTATTGCCTACCTCCTCACGCCTTTTGCACACACTTTCTATTGTGTTATTGAATGTACGCTTGTTTATTCCATGTGTAACACTGTGTTGTTGTTTGTGTCGCACTGCTTTGCTTTATCTTGGCCAGGTCGCAGTTGTAAATGAGAATCCTGTCTCGGAGCTCTGCGGACAATTTCTTTGACCTCATGGCATGGTTTTTGCTCTGCCATGCACTGTGAACTGTAGGACCTTATATAGAGGGTGTGTGCCTTTCCAAATCATGTCCAATCAATTGAATTTCAATCAAGTTGTAGAAACATCTCATAGATGATCAACGGAAACAGGATGCACCTGAGCTCAATTCCGAGTCTCATAGCAAAGGGTGCAAACATTTCTAAAAGCCTGGTTTCCCTTTGTCATTATGGGGTAATGTATGTAGATTGCTGAGGATGTATTTCTATTTTTATCCATTTTAGAATAAGGCTGTAACGTAAGGAAATGTGGGAAAGGCAAGGGGTCTAAATACTTTCCGAAGTCACTGTAAGACATGTCTTGATGTTCATGCATATTACATTTATGGACTGGATACTGTGAAGGCAATGTTTCTCCAATGGTAGGTTGGATATTTCCTGTTGAACTGTAGCTGAAGTCTCTGCTGTGGCTAACTGACTTGGTTGTGGTGGGTCATAGGATAATTCAGGTGCACTGTAAAGAATAAAATACACTTTAAAAGAAGAAAGATCTCTATGTTATTCTCTAAGTCTTCAGCTAAATGTATGTACTAGTATGGAGTAATCTTACTGACTGTTCTAGCCACCAGAGAAGTCCGAAGGAGTTTTAAATTAGAAAGTTTCAACTTCCACTCAGTCTGGAAACGAAGTAACTCTACACTGATGAAGTGATTTGCTGTGCCAGTGAGCATTGTGTCAGTGGGTCAACAGAAGCGGCCATCTTGGGGCTCACAAAATACAGATTAGGGTTGACACTTGTGATACTTTTACTTTACAGCTCCTGAAGAAGTTGGTAGTCTAGTAGACAAAGTGTGGTGGTTCACATTGTCAAAAACCCAACTCCACAATCAGACTTTGTCATTTTCTTCAAATTTAAGTCCATTCTTGCTCTAATCTCATCCTCCATTGCTCATACAATTCTTTGGTTGAGTTAAATTGAAACCCCTGTTTGCAACAACATCGCTTGATCAACTCCAGTCAAGAGGAGCTTTTATCTCAAACAGGATTTAGATCTCGTTTCAGGGCCAAAACAATGTTCCAGGGCTAAGACAACTCTTAGAAGAAAGTTTTCTTTTAAATATTCTGTTATCTGCTTACTGTATTATATTATCCATATCTCTGCACTGGAGTCCTGCACATAATGTAAGTAGCTTAGACACTAGTACAGTTTCCATTTAGAAAGTTACCAAAAATATTCTGTTGAGTTTTCTTAGCCCAAAATTCTGTTTGAGATAAAAGCTCCTCTTGATTGATGTGTCAGATGCTGTGCAAAATTTGTATTTACCTCAAGGGGGGAAAAAGTAATCTATTTTAGAATAAGGCTGTAACGTAACAAAATGTGGTAAAAGGGAAGGGGTCTGAATCATTTCCGAAAGCACTGTAAGTATACACACCCCTGAGTCAATAGTTTGTAGAAGCACATTTGGCAGCAATTACAGCTATGAGTCTTTCTGGGTAAGTCTCTAAGAGCTTCCAACACCTGTATTGTGCAACATTTGACCATTATATGTCATGGTTCCTCCTGGCACCAGAGACCGCCCTAGAGACTTTTATTGGACTCAGGTGTGTCTTATTATTTCATGATTGTTTCACTGTTAAGAGAGGAGTGTTTTCTACTTCCCTTTGTTAGTTATTGAATTCAGTTTCCTCTATGTTTCCCCTGTGTGAGTTTCGAGTGCTAGTGTTTGCTGTTTTTGGTTTTAACCCTTTCATGCGGGATGTTCCAATTTATCTCTAACGGTCACTCCAGCGTGAGTTATTTTATGCACGTGATGATGTTATGACGTTCTCTCCATAACAGAATGTGATTGTTATTCAACAATACATTTAATCCGCGCTGCCCTCAAAACTTCCAATGATTTTCTAAAAAGTGTTTATTTTCTAAGAACAGTTAGAATTGAGCTGTGTTCCGCCTCCTCGTTCATTCACATAAAAATAGTCATTTTTACTTTTGCGGACAATTAAATTTTTGGGACATTTCTGACCAGGACAAAATCCCCAAGCACTTCCTAATTGTTTGTGCAGTTCAAGTCTGCAGACATTTTCTCATCTCGCGACGGAACAGGATCTGCACACGTGTTCACATTTTCCTTCTTTTTCCAGCATCGCAGTCATTGTTGTTTTCGTTACTAATAATAACTTTGGAAATGTGTGTTTCTATCAAAGTAAGTGCCTTATTACGTTATAATAGTTTCAGTATGTCGTGTTATGTCGTTTCTTTTGTAGCTCACTGTATTTATGGAGCATAATATATTTGTGTATATTCCTTATAACCGCGGACACGTGAGGTAACGTTACTCATTTCATAACCTTTATGGTGTTATATTCAATCTTAGGTACCTAGCTACATTCTTCTATCAGCTCTGTAAAACAATGCTAGTTGCGTCAGAGAAGCTACCCTGGCCTTATGCCTCCCAAGTGGCGCAGCGGTCTAAAGCACTGCATCTCAGTGCTAGGCATTATATGTCTGTGGGACCAAGCTTAGTGTTGGCCGACACTAACCCTCAGGGTATCCCGCCGTGTGTTAACCGGGTTAAAACAGTTACGTCATAAGATAAAAATATCGTCACAAAATAATACAATGAAGAAACATTATAACAAAATAAAGATATAGGACTATAACATAAGATTACTTATTCAGGAGAAATAAGACATGAAAGTCTTTGGTGCAACAGTATTTGCCAATATCATAACTGGAACTGGACATCTTTCGAGCTGAAGATTGAGGCCAGCTTTTGTATGCTAGCGTATACTCCTTAACAGCTTTACTGGATGAAAACTCAGCAAGAAAACACATAGGCCAATATGTAATAGTCGTCAATTTTATTGCAGTATTGGTGGTGGTTGGTTCAACAACTTGTTTGACTAGAGGAAAAAAAATGGAATATGCATAACCCATATTTAATATTCATGCAGTGACTGAACAACAACTGCACCTCTGAAGGCATAGTATCATGACAGGCCACCTGTCAGGTCAGTCAGTCAATTATTGCTGCAGATGTGCTCAATAGTGCTTGAGCATATGATACTACTCAAAGCATGGTGAAACACATAGCGGTGTATCACAAGCTAAACACATGTATTTCTTCCTCTGCTTACTTCTCCTGGTGCCAGACAGGCAGACTTTGCAGTGCCTCCGTGTGTGGCTACCTTGAGCAGCAGTTTTAGGGACTTTGCAGGGAAAATGCCGTGCAGTGAGGCGTAGGGGATTGTCCGCAGCAGGGCAACCCCCCAGTGGATGGGCGCCGAGGGGTGTGGTGCTCCTCCAGCAGCTCTCTCATGAGGTTCAATCTATACTTTTGGTAGGTAATTGCTTTAACTATGAGGGAGTGGGGAGGATGAGGCAAGTTAGAGGATGATGAGGCAGTGGGTAGGTGGGTGAGATATTGTCACTATAATTGCATAATGTACTTGTATGTGAACTGTACATCCAATTACAAAAATACCTTGTTCAGTAATCATCTCACCTGTTAGTTGGCGGTGAACTATGCTGCCGTTGAGGACAGTAGTGTCGATCAGATCGAAAAATATCTTCTTATACCACTTGGTCGTTTTCCGAGCGCATTCCACAAAGCTGTTTATCATGTCCGCCTTATCCACTGCCCCCATTTTGAGGTTATAGTCAAGCACACAGTCTGGTTTGATCTTTCTCTCTCCCGTCAGGTGGTCCACCTTCCCTGTGGCTGACATGGTTGCTGTATGGACAGTGGAGAGGACATGGACGTCTCGTTTGTCATGCCACTTTACCGCCAGCTGTTGACCGTTCTCCTTGAACTCCACCTCCCCTCTGCATCTTCCTGCATCCCAATGCCGGCATCCCCTTCCTGTTCGACCTCACTGTGCCACAGGCCCCTGTGCTGTTGGAGAGCAGATGCTGGAAGAGTGTGGGACTGCTGTACCAATTGTCCACGTACAAAGTGTGTCCCTTGCCGAGATGAGGAGCCAGCATGGTCATCACCACGGACCCGGACACCCCAAGCCCCTCATAATGTTTGATGTCAGTGGTGGACCCTGTGTAAACTATAATGTTCTGGACAAATCCCGTCTTGACGTCGCACATGACAAAGAACTTGACCCCAAACCTGTGCCTTTTGGAGGGAATATATTGACGGAACGCCAGCCTACCTTTCCATAACATCAGGGACTCATCAATGCATAGGTCCTTGTATGGCACAAAGACCTGACCAAATGCTGATAAGAACATTTCTTATTTTGTGTAACGGGTCACTTAGGATGGCAGTAGCATTGTTGACAAAATGCAGGCATCGCAGCAGAACTAGGAAGCGGTCTTGGGAAAAGAGGGTGGCAAAGAAGGGAGTTGCAAACATAGGATCTGTGCTCCAGTATTCTCTTAGGGAGTTCTTCTTTACTATCCCCATGAGGAGGAATGTCACCAAGAAAGTATACATTTCACTAATCATGGTTGTCACCCATTTAGCGAGTTTCCCCCTCACTCCTGGCTCTCTCTTCTCCTGTAGCTCCAAGGCATAGCGATTGGTCTCCTCTAACTATGTTTCCCACCAGCTCCTCTGTCAGAAACAACTTGAAGCACTCTGCCTCAGTTGGAAATGGCAAGGGGCGTTGCACTCCAGACTGGGACTCGTCAAAGCAAACAGCAGGGCCAGGACGGGTGATATGGCTGTCGGCCTTCCAGCTACCACAGAAGTCCTGTACTTCATCCACTGTCGGTCTGCCTCCATCACCACCAGCATCTTCAAAGGGACCTGGTACTTCGTCAGTGGACAAGGGAACCTCAGATTCAGGGTTCGCAATGGCTACAAGGTTGGGGGGCAGCTCCTCACTGTCACTGTCAGAATCAGATTCCTGACTTTCATACTCAGACTCATTGTCAGAATTTAAAAAAATCTCCAGATTTTCCACATTTGTGAGTTGTCTCCTTTTGAAAGGCATTGCTAATGCTACAGTTTAGCTCACTATCTACATACATAAACAACAACACTGAATGGCTCAGAGTGGGAGTGAGAGGTTATGTGATTGACTGCCGGCACGTGCCACTTGTATCAATAAATCACTATCAGAAAATGTTTTGTGTGGTAGTTTTTTATATATTCACTGTTTTATTCACGTTTTCAATTACAGGTGACAAATCATGCATTCCGATTCTTGCATAGATTGTAATGGGCACATATTCTGTGTGTAAAATATTCCAGCTGTGTAGCCATGTTTGTTGACATACAATGCATTCTGGGTTTCACGTAATCGTCTGTTTGACCAAGGATGTTATAGCAAAATGAGGTGAGTAAGGGTTCACTCATTTTTTTGAGGACTTCGGGAAATGAATGGTGGGATGTGAACTATGGTAGATGACACATCCCTTCAACGTGCATACTATAAACACACCAAAGTCATCTTGTCTTCTCTTATCTTTGGTTTCTGTGAGGAAAAGAGGATGGCTGCGCGCTGAAACTATCTTTTACTTTCGACATCTAGAAAGTGTTTTACCTAATTATTTCGGTCAATGGTGAGCTCACCCGTGATGTGATTAATTATACACAGTAATTGCTATTAACTAATTCATATTGTAGTTTGTCAGCCGAGAGTTAGAAAATATGACCACTTGTGTTTCGTCAATCTTTCCTCAGTTAGCGCTAGGACAAATGTAGCCTACATTTACCGGTTAGGGTGATTGTGTTATGCTGTAGCTACTTCTGTGAATGTCTGAACATTGAATCCAAAAATAAACTGCTCACATTCTGGACATAACATTGTAAGGACTGTGTTTGTGTAAATAGTTTCTGAAAAAAGTGTGGCCAGCTCAATTGTTGATTGTTGTCATTCGAAACTGGCGTTTTAAATAAACATTCTAAACGAACGTTCTAATCACAAGGAGGAGATCGTACACTTGAGGGACCACTGTAGAACGATCACAGCTATGAGATGGTACGTGTGAAAGGTTTGCGTTTTCTGTATCGTTACGTTCTCTATTATTAAAGTAATGTATTTAAGTTTTTCCCAAGTCGCTGATTCCTGGTATGGTTCATTCTCTGCTCATCATTCTCTGCTCACCACGTCAGATTATTATTTTCAAAATTCTTCAAGCTCTGTCAAATTGATTGTTGATCATTGCCAAACAACTGTTTTAGGGTCTTGACATAACATTGAAGTAGATTTAAGTTAAACTGTAACTCGGCCACTCAGGAATATTCACTGTCTTCTTGGTAAGCAACTCCAATGTAGATTTGGCTTTGTGTTTGAGGTTATTGTCCTGCTGAAAGGTGAATTCATCTCCCAGGCTCTGGTAGAAAGCATACTGAACCAGGTCTTCTTTGCCTGTGCTGAGCTCCATTCCGTTTTATTTAATATTTTTTTTACCACCTTTTTTCTCCCGTATTTCGTGATATCCAATTGCAATCTTGTCTCATCGCTGCAACTCCCCAACCGGCTTGGGAGAGGCAAAGGTCGAGTCATGCGTCCTTTGAAACATGACTCGCCAGGGCTTTATTTTTGGCTGGTGTCAAGCGTGTGTTAGTTTGCAATTTTGTAATGTAAAAACTGTCGCACTGGCATTTTCCCTGTCTTATATCAGCTTGCTTGCTCTCAGATGGGCGGGGTGGAATTATTTGAGGTGTGTCCTTAAGATGATTCAAAGTGCTAATTTCAGGCAGTGCTAATAGGTATATTTAAGACCAACCGAAAACAGTTTTTTGCATTAACACAGTTGGTTATATCGTGCTGAATTTTGACAGCGGAAACGCAGCCTATCCAGCCGTGATGCACACTGCCCATATCCGCATGGAACAAGAGAAGCTTGATTTGCAATTGGTGACTGTAAACTTCATATTTAGAAAAAAAATGTATTTGATTAAAAACTAAGTATAGCCTCCCCTCTGAAGTTATTTTTTTTGTCTGCCCAATGCAATCACAAAGTAGTCAAGACTGTCTATATGGTTTGGCTCCTGAGACCACTTGGAAATAAATCTTAATTCTTAAAAGTCTAAGCTGTTGGGTGGGGGGCCCTTTAGGTAAAGGGGGGGCCCTTTAGGTAACAATGATTTAATAAAATGTTGAATTTGGCCTTTACCAGTATAGACCAGAGAAATGCATTGAATAACACATTTATAAATGGCAAAAAAGACAATCAAAACAAATCATAAGAAACAAGGTTTGAAGTGTTTGTCCTATATCTAGGGATATAAGAATGCTCAGGAAATATATATTTTTATACACATATTTAACCTGTGGTGTACTTTTAGTAAAAATACTTTAACGTACTACTTAAGTCATATTTTGGGGTGTCTGTTCTTTGTTTACTATTTCTATTTCAAATTAGCCCAAATGGTTTTGACACTACAAACAGATGTTGGCACAATGACGGTACAAATTTCAGATGAGTCCGCTGACACTTGTGGGGGTTGTAAAGCAAAACGGAGACCAGTATCGTGTTCGTGAGAGTCTCCCCCTTTCCATTTGGAAGTTGTAGAAATTGCTTGTTTCATATGTTCAAAACCCAAGCCCTCTCTTAGGCCTACTATAACGAAGGCTGGTTCAACAGCAATGCATGTATTTGTTAAAGTTTTTATTTTATTACAACTTAACTTACTAGAATGATTCACCTTCCTAGTTTTCTGGTGACAATGTCCGTGGCGTGCTTGCAATGCAACTTCTTGAGGTGTGTGAATGCAATCGGATCTGTAAGATGGTTCTGATTATGTTCATAAAACAGGCCTATTTAGGAGCAGTATAACGGTGTGTGGACATTCTCCCTTTCTATTTATATTGGATCTTTGTCCAGCTACTGTGAAAAGTTTGGATGTGCGTGAAACCCTCCATAGTCTGCATTGTTTTAATATTAGATGAGAAATGATGGTGCCTGTAAGTGTGACATAGCCAATTTTAAACAAGTTGTTTCATTGTGATTAGAATTATTAATTCTCTTTTTAGGACTTATCAATAATTTATATAATCTTGCTTATTGACCATGCTTGGCATGTCCACGCTCAGCCATAATGCAATTTACAGTAGGCCGAGCCCCAATATCAGTGTGAATGCCATTGAAGCCATATAATTACTGAGAACAATGTTGACTGCAAATCGGTTCAAGTGAATATATTTAGCAAAGATAAGCGTATATTTTGTTATTTTGTTTCTGTTAGCCATTTAACAAACTATGATATGCTAACATTGGAGTTGATTCCAAGGCAATACATAAGACTGTAAATACACATCTTGAAGCAACCACATTTCGCCAAGGAGCACGTTCTGATTGGCCAGTGAGGGGCCAAGCCTCGACACACTCACAACTTGTTATTCATCAAAACCCTGCCCTTTTGCCACCAACGCCAGCAAGTGCGCCGATAATTGTGATAGTGAAAATAGCAAAAACAAATCGTTAGGTTTGTTAAAATAGAGCCCTTAGTCCACACCTGTTGTTTACGAAGCATGTGAAATTGTATTTATTTATTTAATTTGACTCTTTCTCCTTACCTCCCATGTATATCAAAGTGCTCATGTTCTTTCTGTTTGAGTTAGCTGACTCATCCTTAAGGATGTAGCGCATCGATCTGTTGTCTGATCTTTCATGGAGTGCACTCAATTCCAGACTGATGAACTCCACTTGTACTCTCAGGCAGCGTAGAGAGACAAGCATACCCACAGAATGTGAGATGTGGGGGTTACCTTAGAAAAATGACTGGGGCTATAAGGGTCAGATTTACCCCCTCTCTTCTTGACATTCATTATTGACCAGACTGTAGCAGACCTTGTAGCAAACTGGACACTGTAGACTACATGTTTACGAAGTAATACAATAACAAATCTCAAAACTTTCCAGGCTATGTTAAAAAAGGTCATTTATTATATCCATAAATCTCCGTTTGGTTGGCGCGTTATGATCATAAAATCCACCGTTGAGTCGCCCATTGAACCGTGAAGAGAACACGTTCAAATTATACCTATAAACTTTCTACAAACAAATCAAACATCATTTTTTATGTATCCTTAGGTATCCTTTTATGTATATTTACTGTAATATTTAATCCGGACGATAACGTGAACAATAGGAAAGGAAAATAAACTGGGGCGCGCTTACAATCTCGCGCCCGTCAAACGTTGTTGACAAAAGTGGTCCCCTGACTACTTCCTTTTCCTATCCATTCTGCTTAAGTCTATAGCTTCCAGACATTGTATAAAGAATGTTGACATCTAGTGGAAGCTATAGGATCTGCAGTCTCAGTCCTAGTTAAAATACAAATGAATAGGCACCCTGGAGAAGGTCATTTACAAAAATAACTGCAAATCCGGATGGATTTTCCTCGGGTTTTAGCCTGCTAGATCAGTTCTGTTATACTCACATACATTATTTTAACACTTTTAGAAACTTCAGTGTTTCCTATCCAATAGTACTAATTAAAGCACAACATTTGATTGTTTGAGGGTAGCACCATTGAATCGCCCATTGAAACGTGAAGAGAACGCGTTCAAATATACCTATAAACTTTTCCTAAACAAATCAAATACCAGTTAAAATGCATCCTTAGCTATCCTTTTATGAATATGAGCGATAATATTTCACTCGGATGGTCACCTAAACGTTATATAAGTAAAATAAAGTGGGGCGCGCAGCCAGACTCGCGCACAAGAAAACTTGTTGACATCTGAGCTACCTTGGCCCTTTCCTGTACCTATTCTTCCTGCTTCCTCCAATCTCTCTGAGGCTTTATATATAGACTGTTGACATCTAGTGGAAGCCATAGGTACTGAAATCTCGGAACTGCTTGCCATAGAACTCAATAGGGAGACTGTCAAACAGAGCCAATGTGACAAAAAACAGTAATTCCGGAAAGATTTTTCTCTGGTTTTCGCCTGCTATTTCTGTTCTGTTACACTCACAGACATTATGTTAACACTTTTAGAAACTTCAGAGTGTTTCCTATCCAATAGTACTAATTAAAGCACAACATTTGATTGTTTGAGGGTAGCACCTCTAATATTTACGCATTAGCATAAATCCATAACTCAACACGGGTCTCACAAAACGCATAAAATCGCTAATATAAAATGGCTTACCTTTTGATGAACTTCTGCTGAGGGCTTCCCAAGTGTCCAACGAAGACAATCCATGCTTCTTTGGTTAGAAAAAGTCATTTATTATATCCATAAATCTCTGTTTGGTTGGCGCGTTATGATCATAAAATCCACCGTTGAGTCGCCCATTGAACCGTGAAGAGAACACGTTCAAATTATACCTATACACTTTCTACAAGCAAATCAAACATCATTTTTAATGTATCCTTAGGTATCCTTTTGGGTATATTTGCTGTAATATTTCAACCGGACGATAACGTGAATGATAGGAAAGGAAAAAATGTGGTGCGCGTTCAGTCTCACGCGCGTCAAACCTTGTTTACAAAAGTGGTTGCCTGACAATTTTCTCTCCCTATCCGTTCTGGTCACTGCTAGAATTCCCAGTCTTTGACTGTTGACTGTTGACATCTAGTGGAAGCCATAGGTACTGCAGTCTCAGTCCTACATAAAGTCGTATGCAATAGGCACAATGGAGAAGATGCTGATTTACAAAAAAAACTGCAAATGCGGATGGATTTTCCTCGGGTTTTCGCCTGCTATATCACTTCTGTTATACTCACATACATTATTTTAACACTCTTAGAAACTTCAGAGTGTTTCCTATCCAATAGTACTAATTATGTGCATATCCTATTTTCTGGGCCTGAGTGGGAGACATTTTACTTTGGGCACGCCAGACTCCAAAACCGTCACCTCGGGAACCGCTCACTAACATTGAGTGGCTGCTGCCAACATGCTGACTCAAATCTCTAGCCACTTTAATAATTAGAAATTGGATGTAATAAATGTATCACTAGTCACTTTAAACAATGCCATTTTATATAATGTTTACATTCCGTATATTACTCATCTCATATGTATATACTGTACTCTATACCATTTACTGCATCTTGCCTATGCCGTTCGTCCATCGCTCATCCATATATGTATATGTACATATTCTTATTAATTCCTTTACACTTGTGTGTATAAGGTAGTTGATGTGAAATTGTTAGATTACTGCACGGTCGGAACTAGAAGCACAAGCATTTCGCTAGACTCGCATTAACATCTGCTAACCATGTGTATGTGACCAATAAAATGTGATTTGATTTACTTTATTGTTGATTAGGATTATGTTGAATAGGGAACAGCATCTTTACTGTGATTCTCTGTGACTGCTTTTTTAAAGTGTTCTAATTACAATGCTTGTGCAATGTAAACTGATAATAGTATGAATGTTTTATTTTGTCCTCTATCTGATTATTTTATTTAAGAATGTCTGCTATCTGATGAGTGGGAGCTGGTTTCCACAGAATCACACACTTGTTAAATTACTAGCAACGTTCATATGAATCTCCCACAGCAACAGCTAATTTGCATAATTAGCTTGTAACTATTAAGGTTTTTTTCTGTGCATTATACAGAGGGACAGACGGTTTATCGGCACTTAAAAACGCAGCGTCTACAATCAAGGTCAGTTTAGAAATTAGTTTAATATGTTACTGTCTGCGAAATGACAGATACTGCGACATCAGGTAATTGCTTCTTTAGAGAAAGGAGAGGCAATGAAATTACTCACTCGCAAGGATGGTTGTTATAAATTAATCGAAGGGACAAATTAAATGGGTTGATCTATCATTTTTTAGGATGTGAGAGTTGCCATCCGTTTGCGTGCTGCATTTATAGACACTGTTGCAGGTGTTGTTGCAATTATTTTACATTAGGTCGAATACTAACTGGTACACGATTATACATAAGTACACTAACTGCTGCGTAAAAATCTTCAAACGTAATGATTAAAATGTGACTTTCATGCGTTGTTCTGATGTGAGGAGTACAATGTATTGTATCTGTTGTATTTTGTGCATAAGGCATTTCTGCTATAGCAAGCCAAGCTGAGCCCAGAGGTGACACAGAGAAGAGATTGTGAATGAGAGAAGAGAATGTGTGTGAGACAAGGTCAGGGGAGAGGAGGATTTCACAATACCAATCCTCTCCGAAGTTTCACTTTGCATGTCATTTCCAGTGCTTCATTTATTTACAGGCCTACAAAACACCACACAGGGGACAAAAAAAACATGTATTATTTTGAAGACTCTTTCAGTCTGTGAAAAGAGAGTGTATAGAGATTTAAAGGGTAATGACACACACAGCCATCGGCTGTGACAACTGTTTATACCAACGCAAAATCTTGAGCTGATGCAATATACTGATATCAGTTTTAGTGGCAAAGAAAAACGAGGATACAATGGAATTAAATGTTTAATGTGGGATGGAATAAATAGTTGCATCCAAAAGCTTTCAACTGACACAGAGATAAAGACATTTGGATCCTGTTATTCATTACATTTTAACTGTCAAATGCATGGACAGTTCAGTGTGATGGTATTCATTCAAAATGATATTAGAACGGTATACCATTTTTAGGGGAGGTTTCTCTCAGGAAAACAATATGTAGCTCCCGATTGATGGTTGACGTGAGAGGCAATAGTGAGACTAACCTTAGTGGCTGTGGTGTGACGAACACATAGCATTTGGGGAGCAGAACATTTAATTAAAAGTAAACAAGGATGTCACCGCCATCTCACCTGTCGCGCCACTTTTTTCCCTTTCTTTCAAACGTGGTAAATTGCTTTGCCACGGCAATACATTTCTCTCACATAGCGACTGAACCAAGGCGTCTCAAGTTTCTGAAAGTTTTCTTCAGACCAATGCCATTATGTCTGTCTAGCAAATCTTTGTGAAATTCATCCCTCCCTTTGTGATATGACGCCTGAATTGCTCATTTTCTCTACTTTTAATAAACAAAACCGTTTGACAAAGAAGACTGGTGACATCTAGTGGAAGCCATAGGTACTGCAATCTCTGAGCTGGATTGCATTGAAGTCAATGTGGAGAGTCTCAAACAGAGCAAAGGTCACAAAAAACTGCAATTCCGGATGGATTTTCCTCTGGTTTTCACCTGCTATATCAGTTCTGATATACTCACAGACATTATTTTAACGGTTTTAGAAACTTCAGAGTGTTTCCTATCCAATAGTACTATGTGCATATCCTAGTTTCTGGGCCTGAGTGGCAGGTATTTTACTTTGGGCACGCCAGACTCTCCAAAACCGACACCTCGGCTGCCGCTCCCTGTGTACTGTTGTTTCAAAGTAGATTTGTTTTAAGACTACCCAGAAACACATTGTGACCCTGATTTAGCCCACTGCAGTAATTAAGGTTAGGGTAAGGTCAGCAATCTCCTTATAGTCTCCTTCTACTGCGTTCAAAAACAAATTCCTGAGCTTATTGTCAATGGCTCACCTGACTCAAATGATAAAGCAACATTGTATTACGTTAGAATGTTTTGTTAGTCACGTGTGTAAATGTACATTTTATGTGAGCTGTTTATTCTGAAGTTTAAGTCAGGCAGCTGGATGGTGCTTTTTGCTTCGCAGTTGGCTGCTAATAAGCTGACCGGGGCGAAACTACAGAGACTAGCTGGGAGATGAAGCAAAAAAAAGTTGGAAAGTCACTTCCGTGGGCATCAGGTGAACAATTATAATGTAACAGGGGCGGCAGGTTAGAGCGTTGGGCCAGTAACCGAAAGGTTGCTGGATCGAATCCCCGAGCTGACAAGGTCAAAATGTATCGTTCTGCCCCTGAGCAAGGCCCACTGTTCCCAAGTAGGCTGTCATTACTGACTTGCCTAGTTAAATAAAGGTTACATTTAATGGCTAATGACTGTTTATCTGTAGAACAAGCACACCTTCATTTCTCAGAGTTAGACGGAATAAAAGAATGCTTTGATTAATTGGTCTCTCTGACACTAGTTTTAATGAACAGCTAGGTCGGACCGTCGGACCAAATTAATTTGATCCTCTATTTACGGAGTAGAATTAATGAAACCCCAGCAGATTAGCTGAAGTGTGCCGCATGTTCAAACCCATGTGTGGGGAGCAGAAGGGCCTGGTAGCAACTAGCTCAATATGTCGTTTGCTGCAGAGGTAAAGCTTCAGCGAACTTGTTACGCAGTTAGTGTGTCAACTGTTTTTTCCCCTGACACTAAAATAGGGTACAGTATAGTTGCTGTATTCACATAAAACGTCAATATATGTGTGGATTACAAAAAAAAAAATGTTTAACCCTCCTGTTGTTTTCCGGTCGAATTGGACCAATTTACAAATTCACTTTTAAAAAATGTTGTTCATTTGATCTGATTGTCATAAGGTTCCATGACTTTGTCCACACAGGGCATATGAACACACAAAATACATTTTGATGGTTTTCATTACATTTTGGGTGTTTATTTAACTTTTGTACACCTGTGGTGTTCCTGGTCAAAAATGACTGGTCATTAGAAATTAATGGGTGAGACTACAATAAAATTGAGTTCAGACACATGCCTATAAGGGCACAGGGCGAGACCCAGATGGAGACACGGGAAGATGGTTCGAGTCTGATATTTATTATAATCCGAGGGGCAGGCAAGAGAATGGTCGTGGACAGGCAAAAGATCATAAACAAGAACCACACCTGTTGGCATTCTCACAAACAATTGCAACATTGTTTCAATAATTATTATAACTTTTCTCGCAGCTCTGGTATATAAAGCTTTTTTGAGGCCTTGCTCACAATTCATTCTGTGGCAGCACAATGACCAAACGATATACTGTATGTGAGGTTCTTGATCATATCTTTGATCATGACACTGGTGAGGAGGAGAGAGGCCAGGAAACTGACAGTGAAGATGCGTTAGAGGAGGAAGTGTCAAAAGTTGAAGACAACACAGACTATGATCCAGACCAAGACACAACCAATGTGGAACAATCCGGTGATGAGGAAGAGGGCCCTGCTGAGGTTGTTGTTATATTCCGGTCAAAGAACAGATGTTATTTTGTGCCACTATTTAAAAATGTGAAATGGTTTCAAAACAAATGTCCTTGTTAAACTTTGACACAAAGTAGTCTGTGATAAATAGCACAATATGTTTCATCTGAGTGTTTGTTATAGTCAAAATAATCCATACATTATTCTTTTTTTACAAAAAAAAAAGTTGTATTAGCTAAGGTCAATGAGGCCTACAGGCCATGAATAGCAAATAAAAGTTAAAAACTTGTAATGTTCACAATAACTTATTATGGATTTATAATCAGCTATAATGGGGTGGTAATTTTGGACCGGGAACACAGAATTAATAAACATGAAACGAACACAGCAGGAGGGTTAAAGATTATTTCTTATTGGACAATCAAGTTAATGTGGTCCTACCTCCCCATTTCCCATGTTTTGTGTCTACTGAACATGACCCTGGTATGACCTCCAGAACTGTTTTTCCGAAACAATTTTCACCTCCACAGAGAAGGTAGGAACACATTGTTATCACACCAGCAAGCATCCAAAAACACTGAATGCAGCCAGCCACTGCCCACGCTCCCAAGGGGGAAACATTTTGTCTCCTGAAGAGTTAGTTGTTCCCAGAACTACTCTGGTTCCATGTCAACCCCATACACATCCAAAGGAGGCCAGAAACTACCGGAACCACTAAATGGGTCTCAATTTGGGGACCTTGTCTGGACCCAATTGGCTGTCCCTCACCCATGGAGTTGATGGAACACACCTGGGAAAAGTCTAAGGTAATGAGGATGCAGGTGTGTGTGTGTGTGTGTTTGCTAGAGAGAGTGAGCGAAAGAGCATGCCATACCAACAAGCGATGTCCAGTTGTTGTGACGTGAGTGCAGGGTTTGATTTTACTAAAGGGAAAGTACTGAGAGACTGTCATATGGCCCATGAATTGCTGTCCATAAACCTGCAGGGTGAACACATAAAGCCCTGTTTTGTTTTAGTGTTGAGAGACCTCCTATTAACTTCCCTTTGATTACGCATCAACACAGACAGGCAGGCAGGCAGGCTGTGGAGAGCTGCCACACACATGCACTCACACATGCACACACGGCTGTCCAAAACTCCCCGGCTGAGAGCTGCCATACCTGTTGCCAAGTGTGGTTTGTTACATTTCCCCTAGCAACACAGACGCAGCTCTGGATGGCAGGCTGTGAGGGCCACACTAAGGTAGTTTGCCAGACTGGCAGAATTTGCGGGGATGTAAAGGCAGGCAAATTGTGCCCATTACCCTTGCCCAGTGCTCTTGGTCTCACCCTCACAGTCGATTCTCTCTCTCTCTCTCTCTCTCTCTCTCTCTCTCTCTCTCTCTCTCTCTCTCTCTCTCTCTCTCTCTCTCTCTCTCTCTCTCTCTCTCTCTCTCTCACTCACACACACACACACACACACACACACACACACACACAGCACTTCCAACACATCAGTCCCACGCAGTTCAGACAGATCACAGGTGGAAGCCAGGGGCTGGGTGCCCATCTGGCCAGTTCAATTTGGGCCCCAGCTCACATCAACATGGCACACATCAACACCTTCATGCCAGAAACCCTAGACCCACTCCAATTCGCATACCGCCCCGACAGATCCACATATGACGCAATCTCAATCACACTCCACACTGCCCTTTCCCACCTGGACAAAAGGAACAGCTATGTGAGAATGCTGGTCATTGACTATAGCTCAGTGTTCATCACCATAGTGCCCACACAAAGCTAAGGACCCTGGGACTAAACACCTCCCTCTGCAACTGTATCCTGGACTTCCTGACGGGCCACAAATGCTCGGCATCTGACAGTAATGTGCTACAGAGGGTAATCACTTTACAAATTACCTTGACTAACCTGTACCCCCGCACATTGACTCGGTACCGGTACCCCCTGTATATAGCCTCGTTATTGTTATGTAATTTTCTTGTGTTACTTTTAGAATAAAAATAACTCTTCACTATAGTTTATTTAGTTAATATTTTCTGAACTCTATTTCTTGAACTGCATTGTTGGTTAAGGGCTTGTAAATAAGCATTTCACGGTAAGGTCTACACCTGTTGTAATTGGCGCAAGTGACAAACAACATTTGATTTGAGCATGGAGGGCCTAATCCCCAGCATCCCACAGTACAGAAGGGCCCTCACAGCCCTCCAGTCAAACTCAAGGACGTTGGCTAAACCTACACACTGTGCCGCCACCATGCAGAAAACACGCTCAGCCCTCTCCCATTCCAGCCACAGAGGACCTACCCTGTGGAGGCCTGATTAGGAAAAACTCCAGAGGGAAAAGCCCACAGTTTGCAGACATAGCAGACAATGTACTCCACTGTGATTAGTCAGCAACTACTGTAGCATTAGGAGAACTGGGAGGCTACATCATTCAACGGCTATTGTACAAGTGGATTACAATAAAATGGTGATTATAAAAGTGGTTTGTGATAGAATTGTAATTGTACACTTTTAAGATTATAGGTTCAAGTTGGAACCAAATAAGGTTCTTCAGAGTGATGCCATAGGGGATCCATTGTAGGTTCTCTGGATAACCAGAAGAACCGCACAAAAATTCTAAACCAGAAATATTTAGACCCTCCAGGACCGGAATTGAATAGCCCTGCTATAGGGTGTTGAGCCTTATATTTGCATATTTCCCAGGGTGCCTTTTGAGTGAATTTTAGAGTTACTAGTACCACCCATGATTGTGTTTGCTAGTGACAAACATATAGTTGTTGCATTCGTTCATTGTCTGTCATGTGGACTTCACCAAGTAAAATTCTGAGTGATTATGTAATCCTTATAATTAAATTATTTAAAACAATACATTATACAAAGGTTATGTGGACTTCACCAAGTAAGATGGCTTTATTTGTAGGCTTTATTTGTAGGGCCTAGTTTTACCTTAATACAGTGGCCTGAATCTCATGGTTTACAGGCCACATCAGGCGTGCAAATCACATTATGCTGGCTTGCAAAATTATGTGAAATTCCTATTGGAATTCAGACAGAGTGGGGATATCCAACATTTGGAATTTAAATTCACCTGCAATCTGCATTCCCCTCAGGGAAAAACTACATGAATTTCACATGTGATCACAAGTGAATTGTTCCAAAAACACATTTTCATGTGATATTTTGTGAAGTTAAAGTGATAACATGTGACAACATGTAAAGCAACGTGATGACATGAAACTACTATCACATGTGAAGTGTTCCCAAAACACATTTTCACTTGATTTTCCACGTGAAGTTATGTGGTTTTTCTGTAAAGATCAGTATAGCTGCCAGCGTTCGGAAGACTCCTATTTTGAGAATATTTAAAGCATCTAAACTGAAACATCCATTTCAGTAGCAAGTGCAATAAAAATCCATGTAACAGATTGGAATAGTTTGTCAAAATGTATATTATTTATATTTGAAAAGCATAATCAATCAATGCGAAAACATAGATATTGAAACAAACCATTTAAAAAAAATCTACCTGCAACAGAGCAGGCTAGGAAAAATTATAATGATGGACGTTTTGGTTAGAAAAGTGGGAAGGCAGTATTTACCACATACGACTGGAAAACATCCACTTGAATGCCCCTCCAAATGGTAATTACTAGTGGGAAACTCGTCTATCATCCCTGAGCTCTGACTTTTCCCGAAATGCTGACCTCTGACGTCACCTACTAAGGAACTGACCTGGATAAAAGCATTGTTTACATTATTTACATTATAATTTATCTATTAATATGATTTTTCAATACTATCATTTGTTTGCGAGCATGATATCTGTACTTTTTGTTTATGATTGACACAGCTTGTTTCCCATTAGACAATCTGCATTTATCAACGAGTACAAAGCACATGAACGCATCAAACTCATATTTACTACTTCACAACTGGAAATTACCACCTTCCCGCTTGGTTATGAACACAGCCATAAAACCAACACAAGGGTTATTTTACAACCCTGAGTGTTAATTTTACACTTTACAGTTTTAATTTCACTCCTGGTTCAACATTAGAAATGCTACACTGAAAAATCAACACTAGTTAATAATGGACGATTTGCTGTGTGCCATGAAAGGGACACATCTGTAGGCTTCTGTACATTTCCAGAACTTTTAAAAATTCTGAAGAACCGTAGATGCCACGTAAAGAACCCACTACTTGATTCAAAGATTATTTATCAGGGGGCAAGAGTTCACCAAGGAACCTTAAGAGCTGATGAAGAAACATTTAAATATCTATTATGTCAGCAAACTTTGAAAGAAGACTATTTGACTGATTCAGGGAGGCATAGTCCAGTTTGGGGAAATAACCAGGAAATGATTTGTGGACAAAAAACTCACAGTAAGAAAGCTACAGAGAGAAACTACATTTGAAACATTTGGCTGCCCGTTAAACACAGTTTGGGTCTGATGACCAAACAAGCTTGGCATTGTGACTGAATAGAATCCATACCCTTATGTGAGAGGGAATACAACTTCACTGTTAGAATAGGTCTTATAGGAGTGGGCTGTTGTTCGATGACTTAGACCTGCGGTACACTGTGGACTCGACTCAGTTTACTCTAGTGTGAAATTACATAGGCAACTTTGAAATTATTCCCACAATAACAGAAGGTCCTAACACTGTAGAACATTTTGATTTTCCCCCTTGAAGGAGTAATAAGGTGGCATTAAATTAAACTCTGATTAAAAAATAACACAAGGCTGTGACAGAAGACTGAAGCTTCACAAACTGAGGTAGAGATTAATTTTATCACTGGATGAATCAGAATGACTGGCTGAATCAGAATGTAAACTTTAGGCTATGTGTTCTAATGAACTCAGGTGAATAACAAGAATAGTAGATGGTAAATATAATTTTCCATACAGTATATGACTATAAGACAAATTAGTCTCTAAATATCTCTCTGAACTAATATCTTACTCTCTATCTTACTCTGTACTACTAACCCCCCTCCTCCTCGCTATTTTCCACTCTCTACCTCAGCTCTCTCTCGCTCTTCCCCAGACTTGTAAATTGTGAGGAGCAGGTGTGTGTGTGCATGTGTGTGTGCGTGCGTGTGGACAGGCCAGGCCTAACCATTATTAGTGGAGTAGAAAGGTAATGAGAGGAGAGGCTTCCACAAAGGACCTGTTTATAGATCTTCCCCAGCAAACAAACATTTGTTCTGTCAAAGTTTCCAGAACATTCATTAGGTCGCGGTAATTGTTCTCATAACACAAAACTGTCCAGTCGTGCTGATGATTATAAAATGTTTATATAAAACAGTTGACTTATGTTCCTAGTACACATTTAATCTGTTCTTTAAATGTTCCCAGAATGTTTTATTAGGTTATGGGAACAGCCTGTTGGAAACATTTTGGGAAGATTGTGGGAACATCATAAAAGATATGTTCCTTGAACACAAAAACTGTCTAGTTGTGCGAATGATTCTACAATGTTTATTTTAGGGTGCAAAAAAACATTCACCTGATGATACAAACATTTTCCCAGAACTAATATTGTCTGTTCTTTAAAGTTTCCTAAAAATGTTCCATTAGGTTGTGGGAACAGTGTGGTGAGAAGATTGTTGGGACATCACAAAATATATGTTCCCAAAACACAAAAACTGTCCAATTGTGCAGATGATTCCACAATGTTTATTTTAGGGTGTAATAATAACAATTTGGATGTGTTCATGAAGGACAAACTAAAATACAATTGTATTTGTCACATGCGCCGAATAACAACCTTTCAGTATACCTGTAGACCTTACAGTGAAATGCTTACTTAAAAGCCCTTAACCAACACTGCAGTTTTAAGAAAATTCCCCCACCCCCCCAAAAAAGTAAGAGATAAGAATAACAAATAATTCAAGAGCAGCAGTAAATAACAATAGCGTGGCTATATACAAGGGGTACCGGTACAGAATCAATGTCAAAGTGCGGGGACACCGATGTCGAGGTAATTGAGGTAATATGTACATGTAGGTAGAGTTATTAAAGTGACTATGCATAGATAATAACAGAGAGTAGCAGCCGCATTCCAGAGGTGAGGGGGGACAAAGCAAGTAGTCTGGGTAGCCATTTGATTAGCTGTTCAGGAGTCTTATGGCTTGGGGGTAGAATCTATTTAGGAGCCTCTTGGACCTAGACTTGGCGCTTCAGTACCGCTTGTTGTGCTGTAGCAGACAGAACAGTCTATGACTTGGGAGGCTGGAGTCTTTGACAATTTCTAGGGCCTTCCTCTGACTGCCTGGTATAGAGGTCCTGGATGGCAGGAAGCTTGGCCCCGGTGATGTACTGGGCCGTACACACTACCCTCTGTAGTGCCTTGCGGTATGACGGCCGAGCAGTTGCCATATAAAGGCAGTGATGCAACTCGATGGTGCAGCTGTAAAACGTTTTGATGATCTGAGGACCCATGCCAAATCTTTTCAGTCTCCTGAGGGGAATAGGTTTTGTCGTGCCCTCTTCACGACTGTCTTGGTGTGCTTGGAGTCGTGCCTGGCTTTGCAGTCATGAGTGAACAGGGAGTAAAGGAGGGGGCTGAGCACGCACCCTTGAGAGGCCCCCGTGTTGAGAATCAGCGTGGCGGATGTGTTGTTACCTACCCTTTCCACCTGGGGGCGGCCCATCAGGAAGTCCAGGATCCAGTTAGTGATGAGCTTTGAGGGCACTATGGTGTTGAATACTGAGCTGTATTGAAAGAATAGCATTCTCACATAGGTGTTCCTTTTGTCCAGGTGTGAAAGGACAATGTGGAGTGCAATATAGATTGCATCATCTGTGGATCTGTTGGTGCGGTATGCAAATTGGAGTGGGTCTAGGGTTTCTGGGATAATGGTGTTGATGTGAGCCATGACCAGCCTTTCAAAGAATTTCATGATTACAGACGTGAGTGCTACGGGTCGGTAGTCATTAGGCAGGTTACCTTAGTGTTCTTGGTCACAGGGACTATAGAGGTCTGCTTGAAATATGTTGATATTACAGACTCAGACAGGGAGAGGTTGAAAATGTCAGTGAAGACATTTGCCAGTTGGTCAGCGCATGCTCGCAGTACACGTCCTGGAAATACGTCTGACCCTGCTGCCTTGTGAATGTTGACTTGTTTGAAGGTCTTACTCACATCTGCTGGAGAGGCGTGATCACACAGTCGTCTGGAACAGCTGATGATCTCATGCATATTTCAGTGTTACTTGCCTCGAAGCGAGCATAGAAGTTCTTTAGCTCGTCTGGTAGGCTCGTGTCCCTGGGCAGCTCTCAGGTGTTCTTCCGTAGCCTGTAATAGTTTGCAAGCCCTGCCACATCTGACGAGCGTCAAGAGCCAGTGTAAAACGATTAGAGTCCTGTATTGACACTTTGCCTGTTTGATGGTTTATCTGAGGGCATAGCGGGATTTCCGGGTTAGAGTTCCGCTCATTGAAAGTGGCAGCTCTACCCTTTAGCTCAGTGCGAATGTTGTCTGTAACCCATGGCTTCTGGTAGGGGTATGTATGTACAGTCACCGTGGGGACGACGTCCTCGATGCACTTATTGATAAAGCCTGTGACTGACGTGGTGTCCTCCTCAATGCCATCAGAAAGAATCACGTAACATATTCCAGTCTGTGCTAGCAAAGCAGTCCTGTAGTTTAGCATCTGCTTCATCTGACCACTTTTTTCTAGACCGAGTCACTGGTGCTTCCTGCTTTAATTTTTGCTTGTAAGCAGGAATCAGGAGGATTTAACATGCTGACAGAAATGAGTTAAGACTGATTTAAGATTCCCTGCATTAAAGTCCCCGGCCATTAGGGGGTGCCGCCTCTGGATGAGCGCTTTCCTGTTTGTTTATGCCGGTACACAGCTCATTTTAGTGCCAGCATCGGTATGTGGTGGTATGTAGACAGCTACGAAAAATACAGATGAAAACTGTCTTAGGGAAAATCAAGTTTTTGGAACACTGTGTGATGGTGTTAGTAATGGTAGTTGTGATGGTAGTTTCATGTTATCACATGTTGCTTTACATGTTGTCACATGTTATCACTTTAACTTCACAAAATATCACATGAAAATGTGTTTTTGGAACAATTCACGTGATCACGTGAAATTCATGTAGTTTTTCCCTGGGGGAATGCAGATTGCAGGTGAATTACATTTCCAAATGTTGGATATCCCCACTCTGTCTGAATTCCAATAGGAATTACACATAATTTTACAAGCCAGCATAATGTGATTTGCACACCTGATGTGGCCTGTAAACCATGAAATTCAGGCCACTGTATTAGGGTAAAACTAGGCCCTACAAATAAAACCTTATGAAATGTATAATGTATTGTTTTAAATAATTTTATTATAAGAATTACATAATCATTCAGCTTCTTACTTGATGAAGTTTACATGACAGATATTGAAGGAATGCAACAATTATGTGTTTGCCACTAGCAAACACAGTCATGGATGGTACTAGTAACTCTAAAATTCACTCAAAAGGCACCCTGGGAAATATGCAAATATAAGTCTTAGGGTCATTTTTGACCCGGCAGTTATAAAATCAGTTACACACCACAAAAACTACAGACACACAATGAGAAATTGAGATTGTGTGCTACTGATTGAACTCAGACAAAACTAAAACTTTCATGTGCATGTGGAGCATCCCCCCTCCATGACCCCACACATGACTCAAGTTCACAGACAAAATAAAAACAATTTCAGACAAAATAAACTTTTCTTGAAAGCATTGTTTACTAATGGGGAATGCAGTCAGAGGCTATAATGGTGCTGCAGATGATAGTACCCCCAGTTCTCTCTTTGCTGAAGCCATGAGTGCACGTTTCAGTGCCCAACAGGTCGTAGATCAGATTTTTTCAGATGTCCAGGAGGAACAAGAGAACAATGATTCCAAGGAGGAGGTATCTGAAGAAGAAGATGGGGAAGAATTACAACCCAGAGCACAATGCATCATCTTCAGATGAAGAGGAAATCCCCCAAGCTGAAAGAGAGACATTTTTGTCAAAGAACAGCAAAATAACATGGTCCTTGTCACCATATGACAACCAGGGCAGGATGGCAGCACAAAATGTCATAAGGATGACCCCAGGGCCCACAAGACATGAAGTTGCCCATGCCCAGGACATCGCCTCAACATTCTACATGTTCATCACACCAGCCATGGAAAAAATCATCCTGGAGATGACACATTTGGAGGGTTTCCGTAAATATGGAGACAACTGGAAAAGGATGGATGAGAATGACCTGCGTGCCTACATGGCGGCCATAAGAGAGGTCTGGGAAAAGTGGGTGGAGCGTCTACCATACCTCTACAGCTCTGGACCTGAAGTAACGGTGGATGAGCAACTGGTTCCATTCAGAGGTACATTTTTATTTTCATATCTGTAATGTAAGTGATTTTCACTGTTAATTTTATTATGTATTGCTGTAATATCATTGATTTATGTGATTGTTTTCTGTGACACTGATACTAATTACTGATAGTAATCTCTTTGGTCAAAAGGTTGCTGTCCTTTCCAGCTGTATAGGCTCAGCAAGGCAGCAATGTATGGCATCAAGATATGGGTGACGCACAAATCAGCTACGCTTGGAAGATGCAAGTCTACACGGGGAAGCTGATCAGTGGAGGCCTGGAGAAGAACCAGGGGATGAGGGTTGTCCTTGATGTGAGAGATGGACTGAGGGGGCACAATGTCACGTGTGACAATTTCTTCACCTCTTATGAACTCAGCCAGCAGCTCCTGAAGACGAAGATCACCATGGTTGGCACAGTTAGAAAGAACAAGCCTGAGCTCCCCCCTGTACTCCTCGCAACAAGGGGGAGAGAGGCCTTCTCATCAAAGTTTGCCTTCACCTCCACCACCACTCTACTTTCTTACCTCACAAAGAGGAACAAGAATGTGGTCCTCCTGAGCACACTGCACAAAACGGCTGAGATCAGTGATCGTGAGGACAGGAACCCAGCCATCATCCTGGACTACAACCACAACAAAGGAGGCGTGGACAACCTGGACAAGGTGATTAGAACAGCTGCAGGAGGATGACTGCTCGCTGGCCCCTGGTCATCTTCCATAACATCATTGATGTGTCCTCATACAATGCCTTCGTGATATGGAACAAGAGCAACCCTACCTGGATGCCTGATAAGCGGAACAAGAGAAGGTTGTTCCTGGAGCAGCTGGAAAAGGCACTTGTAACCCCACACATTCAAAGAAGGGAGCGCCTCCCCCACACAGCAGCCTCTTGTGAAAGCTGTTCAGGGGGCTGAATTTTGTCCTGATCCACCTGAGGCTAAAGCTGGGACAGGCAAGAGGAGGGAGATGCCAATTCTGCCCCCCAAAGAAGGACTGTAAAACAATGTGCTGCACATGTGAGAAATACATCTGCAAAGTCCACGCACACACACATGCATACTGTCCTACATGTGCTATTTAGAGTTGATTGATTTCTGTTCGTCACGTTATTGTTTTGTGTCTATTATCTTATTTTATTCTTATTTATTGTTGTTGTTCATACACGTTGTCGGTGGGGGCAATGGTTCAAAAAATGGGAGACGACTAGTATTTTGTAGTTGAATTCCTCATTGTACAGTATATAAGAATATATAAGAATATATCACCATGTTGCCAAAAAAAGTTCAAGACTTATTGTTTCCTGTCACGACTTCTGCCGAAGTCGGTCCCTCTCGTTGTTCGGGTGGTTTTTGGCAGTCGACGTCACCGGCCTTCTAGCCATTGTCAATAAATGTTTCATGTTCCATTTGTTTTGTCTTTGTTTTACACACTTGTTTTCAATTCCGTAATTACATGTTCATTATTTAACCCTCTGTTTTCCCCATGTGTGGTGTGCATGATTGTTTGTTGTACTTTGTTGGTTTATTACGGCTAGTTATGTTCGCCCGTTTGTTTTTGGGCTCGTTGGATTTGTTATCCTGTTTATCCTGATCATTACACAGAGTTCAACCGCCACTTTCGGGCAGTTTTCGATCACCTGCCTGAGGGTCGAGCGGCAGGTGAACGTCTGTTCCATCTTAGGCAGGGGACGAGGAGTGCGCAGGATTTCTCTTTGGACTTTCGGACCCTGGCCGCCAGCGTGGGATGGAATGACAGGGCCATGATCGATCATTACCGGTGCAGTCTGCGCGAGGACGTCCGTCGGGAGTTGGCCTGTCGAGACACCACCCTCACACTGGACCAGCTGGTGGACCTGTCCTTCCAGCTGGACAACCTGCTGGCCACCCGCGGACGTCCGGATCGGGGCCTGTCAGTTCCATCGCCCAGCACCTCCGCTCCGACGCCCATGGAGTTGGGAGGTGCCGCACTTAGGGCGACCGGAGGAGGAGCCATTTCCTGCACCATCTGTGGCTGCAGAGGGCACACTGCTGGTCGGTGCTGGAGAGGTTCCTCAGGGAGTCGAGGCAGCAGGCATGGCACTGTCGTGTCACCCCAGGTGAGTAGGCACCAGGCTCACCCAGAGCCCCCTGTTGCTCACATGTATGTGTTTATTGAATTTCCTGAGTTTTACCCACATTCCCAGCATAAGGCGCTCGTAGATTCAGGCACAGCTGGGAATTTTATTGACTGTTCTTTTGCCCATAGTTTAGGGATCCCCATTGTTCCTGTTGATATGCCCTTCCCTGTGCACGCCCTAGATAGTCGACCATTAGGGTCAGGGCTGATTAGGGAGGCCACCGCTCCACTAGACATGGTTATGCAGGGGGGTCACAAGGAGAGAATCAGTCTCTTCCTCATTGATTCTCCTGCGTTTCCTGTGGTGCTGGGCCTAGCCTGGTTGGTCTGTCATTACCCCACTATTTCATGGCAACAGAGGGCTCTCAAGGGGTGGTCATGAAAGTGCTCAGGGAGGTGTGTAGGGGTTTCCATCGGTGCGACTACGGTGGAAAGTCCAGACCAGGTCTCCACCGTGCGTATCCCCTCAGAATATGCCGATTTGGCTCTTGCCTTCTGTAAGAAGAAGGCGACTAAATTACCACCCCATCGACGGGGGGAATGTGCGATAAATCTCCTAGTAGATGCAGCACTTCCCAGGAGTCACGTGTATCCTCTGTCCCAGGAGGAGACAGCGGCTATGGAAACATATGTCTCCGAATCCCTGGGGCAGGGATACATTCGGCCCTCCACTTCACCTGCCTCCTCAAATTTATTTTTTGTGAAGAAGGAGGATGGAGGTCTGCGCCCGTGTATTGACTATCGGGGTATCAATCAGATTACTGTGAGATACAGCTATCCGCTGCCTCTCATAGCCTGTGCGATCGAGTCAATGCACGGGGTGCGCTTCTTCACAAAATTGGACCTCAGGAGCGCTTACAACCTGGTGCGTATCCGGGAGGGGGACGAGTGGAAAACGGCATTTAGTACCACCTCAGGGCACTATGCATACCTCATCATGCCGTACGTGTTGATGAATGCTCCATCAGTTTTCCAGGCTTTTGTAGACAAGATTTTCAGGGATCTGCACGAGCACGGTGTAGTGGTGTATGTTGATGACATTCTGATATACTCCGCTACACGCGCCGAGCATGTGTCCCTGGTGCGCAGGGTGCTTGGTCGACTGTTGGAGCATGACCTGTACGTCAAGGCTGAGAAATGTCTGTTCTTCCAGCAGTCCATCTCCTTCCTAGGGTACCGCATTTCCACTTCAGGGGTGGAGATGGAGAGTGACCGCATTTCAGCCGTGCGTAATTGGCCGACTCCCACCACGGTAAAGGAAGTGCAGCGGTTTCTAGGGTTTGCCAACAACTACCAGAGGTTTATCCAGGGCTTTGGTCAGGTAGTGGCTCCCATTACCTCACTACTGAAGGGGTGGCCGGTGCGACTGCAGTGGTCAGCTGAGGCAGACAGGGCTTTTGGTCACCTGAAGGCTCTGTTTACCTCGGCTCCCGTGCTGGCTCATCCTGATCCCTCTTTGGCGTTCATAGTGGTCGATGCATCCTCAGCCCTCGGGTACGCCACCGAAGCTCAGCCCCTGTGCCTTCTTTTCGAAGAAGCTCAGCCCGGCGGAGCGAAACTATAATGTGGGGGACCGGGAGCTGTTGGCTGTTGTCAAGGCTCTGAAGGCGTGGAGACATTGGCTTGAGGGGGCTAAACACCCTTTTCTCATCTGGACTGACCACTGCAATCTGGAGTACATCCGGGCGGAGAGGAGACTGAACCCACATCAGGCAAGGTGGGCCATGTTCTTTACCCGTTTTGTTTTCACCCTTTCCTACCGACCAGGCTCCCAGAACGCTAAGGCAGACGCACTGTCCCGGATGTATTACACAGGGGAGCGGTCCATGGATCACACTCCCATACTCACGGCCTCTTGCCTCTTGATCTATTGGGCCCACACGTCACCCCCCTCTGGTCATCCTGGCATCGGTCGGACGGTGCGCTGTCTTAGTGGGAAGTACTGGTGGCCCACTTTAGCTAAGGATGTTAGGGTTTATGTTTCCTCCTGCTCAGTGTGTGCCCAGTGCAAGGCTCCTAGACACCTGCCCAGAGGGAAGGTACAACCCCTACCCATTCCACAGCGGCCGTGGCCGCATCTGTCTGTGGACTTCATGACTGATCTTCCTCCCTCACAGGGTAACACCACGATCCTCGTCGTTGTGGATCGGTTTTCTAAGTCCTGCCATCTCTTTCCTTTGCCCGGTCTCCCTACGGCCCTACAGACTGCGGAGGCCCTGTTCACACACGTCTTCCGGCACTACGGGGTGCCTGAGGATATAGTCTCTGATCGGGGTCCCCAGTTCACGTCCAGGGTTTGGAGGGCATTCATGGAACGTCTGGGGGTCTTGGTCAGCCTCACCTCAGGTTTTCACGCCGAGAGTAACGGGCAGGTGGAGAGAGTAAACCAGGATGTGTGTAGGTTTCTGCAGTCATATTGCATGGACCGGCCGGGGGTGTGGGCGACGTTCATCCCCTGGGCAGAGATGGCCCAAAACTCACTCCGCCACTCCTCCACTAACCTCTCTCCCTTCCAGTGCGTACTGGGTTATCAGCCGGTTCTGGCACCTTGGCATCAGAGCCAGCCTGCTCACTCAACGTCAACAAAACAAAGGAGATGATCGTGGACTTCAGGAAACAGGAGAGGGAGCACCCCCCCTATCCACATTGACGGGACAGTAGTGGAGAAGGTGGAAAGTTTTAAGTTCCTTGGCGTACACATCACAGACAAACTGAAATGGTCCACCCACACAGACAGCGTGGTGAAGAAGGCGCAACAGCAACAGGATGTAACAAATGTATCACTAGCTACTTTAACCTCTTAAGCATCATTAAGGAGCACTGGGGCGCTAGCGCCCCACTCCCGACACTACCCGGTGAATTGTAAGGCGCCAAATTCAAAATCCAAAAGTTGAATTATTAAACATTCATCAATATACAAGTGTTGCATAGTCATCAAAAGCTCTGAGTCTTGGCAATATCACAGCGTTGTCAGATTTCAAAAAGGATTCACGGCGAAAGCACAACATTTGATTGTTTGAGGATAGCACCTCTCATATTTTATGCATTAACATAATATCATAACCAGCGCGGGTCTCACAAAACACATAAAATAGCTCAAATAAATCGTTTACCTTTGATGATCTTCTGCTGAGGGCAATCCGAAGTGTCCAAGCAAGACAATCCATGTTTCTTTTGTTAGAAAAAGTCATTTTTATATCCATAAATCTCAGTTTGGTTGACGCGTTATGTTCATAAAATCCACCGTCCTCTCGCCTGTTGTACAAGGAAGAGAAAGCGTTCAAATTATACCTATCAACTTTGCCCAAACGAATCAAACATCATTTATAATGTATCCTTAGGTACACTTTTATGTATATTAACAATTGTATTTCACACGGATAATATCCTAAACGATAGAAAAGTAAAATACCGAGGAACGCGCACACGGTCTCGCGCACAAAAATCTAGTGACTTCCTCTATCCACTTTCAAATTCTTCTTCTTTTCGGTTGTCTTCTATGATAAAGGCATGAAACCTTGTCTAAAGACTGTTGACATCTAGTGGAAGCCATAGGTACTGCAATCTGGGTCTTATTTTTACTGAGAATCCCATAGACAGACATTGGAAGTGAGGGCATGTCACAACAACAAAAAAATCCGGACAGAAATTCCTCGGGTTTTTGCCTGCCATATCAGTTCTGTTATACTCACAGACATTATTTTAACAGTTTTAGAAACGTCAGAGTGTTTCCCATCCAATAGTACTTTTTATGTGCATATCCAGTTTCTGGGCCTGAGTGGCAGGCATTTTACTTTGGGTACGCCAGACTCTCCAAACTTCCGAATACTTCCCCGGTGCCTGTAGAGGTTAAATGTATTTGGCTAGGGTGTATGTAAACTTCCGACTTCAACTGTACATGCAGACACGGCATCATTCAAATTATGGAGTTTGATATGACTGAAAAATAATGTCTCAGAGATTCATACCTAAACCGCACCTTTATTTGCCAAGGAAGAGTACATGATCAGTGAATTTGTTCAATGTACAGGCTACAATGTGGGAATAACTACAGTACATGTATATAGGACTTGCATCCTTGGCACAATAAAGTTATTATATTCTACTCTATCCATAGGCTTCAATAATGCCAATCAGACTTGAAGTTGATAAAACAACTATGATAGCTAAGGTTCATAGATAGGTTCTGAACTAATTTTCATACCAAACGTTTTAGGGTCCATACACAAGTCGGCTACATATTGTAGCGAGCTACACATCCATAGACATACAGTTATTTTTATCCTCCACTACACAATAAGCAAGTAAATAGTTAGCTAGCTATGTTACTTCAGCTGCATTGCAAGGCAAGCTTACACAATTGTACATTCGATTTGCAGTAAATGCTTTAGTGAGCTAGATTCTTTACATCCACTGTTTCACAAGACGACAGCCTGGTTTTCTGGTTCTCAGGAGTCCCTAAAACAAACAACACAAATTACAAATTAATTATGCTGTCATAACACTAGCTAGCTGGCTAATGTTAGCTAGTCAGATAACTTGCTAAATAGCGATTTTTGTAAATTAACTTCATGACAAAAAAATATGCACAAACATTTGTCTCTACATTAACTAACATATTCCTCTCAATTGTACAGTTTTTGCTTGACTTGTTATGATGTTATAACTACTTACATTTGGTTCCACAGTAATGTTTTGTCAGCCATCTTTGTTGAACGCCACCAAGGACCGGTGGCTCTCATCAACATTTGTCATTGGAACCATTCGATATGATTGGTCATATAAAAGCCTTGGGATCCAAATGCATAATGAGTGCTCTAACTCCCCCTTGTGGTGGTCTGGAGCAATGAAGCCGTGACGCTGGGTACCTCTAAGTCCCGCGGTGCAAGCTCGCAACTTTTAAAGGAGGAACCACTGTAGGGTACATACTATTTTGAGATTATAATATATCAAGACAATAGAATGGCCCGCCATGTTCTTCATTCACAATCGATGATTAAATAATTATGCATCGTTCGCTTCCCCTCACTCTTCAACCCATTCTCGCCCTTTCCCTCTCATCATACTTTATTTCATTTATGTAATCTGTTGTTACAAAATACAGTACCGTTGAAAAGTTTGGGGTCACATAGAAATGTCTTTGTTTTTTAAATAAATGCACATTTTTTCCATTAAAATAACATTATTATTGATCAGAAATACAGTGTAGACATTGTTAACTTCATAGGGAGCGGCGGCAGTGTTGGGAGTTTTGGAGAATCTGGCGTGCCCAAAGTAAAATGCCTGCCACTCAGGCCCAGAAACTAGGATATGCACATAATTAGTACTATTGGATTGAAAACACTCTGAAGTTTCTAAAACTGTTCAAACAATGTCTGTGAGTATAACAGAACTGATATGGCAGGCGAAAACCCGAGGAAAATCCATTCGGAAAATGTTTTTTTTTTTTTATGTCACAGTTTCTTCCATTGACTTGCTATTGACTACAGAGTGAATTGGCTCCAAGATTGCAGTTCCTATGGCTTCCACTAGATGTCAACAGTCTTTAGACAAGGTTTGAAGCGTTTACCTTGAAAAACAGGGGAATAGAAGAAGATTATATAAGTGGAGTGAGGAAGTGCCTTTTGTGTTTTGCGCACAAAACCGTGAGTGTGTGCCTCGGTATTTTCATTTTCTATCGCTCAGGTTATTATCCGTGTGAAATATTATAGTTAATTTACATGAAAGTGTAACTAAGGATACATTATAAACAATGTTTGATTTGTTTGGACAAAGTTAATAGGTATATTTTTTGTCTTGTATAATGGAACGAGTGGATGGTGGATTTTCTGAACAGAACGTGCCAACCAAACAGAGTTTTATGGATATAAATAGGGACTTTTTCTAACAAAAGGAACATTGGATGTCTTGCTTGGACACTTCGGATTGCCCTCAGCAGAAGATCATCAAAGGTAAGCAATTTCTTTTTGCTCTTTTTATGTGTTTTGTGACACCCGCGCTGGTTTTATTATTATGCTAATGGAGGAAGTGCATGGGGTGCTGTCCTCAGACAATCAAATGTTCTACTTTCGCCGTAAAGCCTTTTTGAAATGTGACAACACTGTGAGATTGCCAAGAGTCTAAGCTTTTGAAGAGTGTGCAACACTTGTATTTTCATGAATGTTTTATAATTCTACTTATGGATTTTGAATTTGGCGCCCTACATTTTTCCAGATGTTGTCGTGACTGGGGCGCTAGCTCCCCAACACACTTAATTATCCACAAGAGGTTAATGTTGTAAATGACTATTGTAGCTGGAAACTGCAGTTTTTATGGAATATCTACATAGGCATATAGAGACCCATTATCAGCAACCATCACTCCATTCCAATGGCACGTTGTGTTAGCTAATCCAAGTTTATCATTTTAAAAAGGCTAATTGATGATGAGAAATGCCTTTTGCAATTATGTTAGCACAGCTGAAAACGGTTGTACTGATTAAAGAAGCAATAAAACTGGTCTTCTTTAGACTAGTTGAGTATCTGGAGCATCAGCATTTGTGGTTTCGATTACAGGCTCAAAATGGCCAGAAACAAAGACCTTTCTTCTGAAACTCATCAGTCTATTCTTGTTCTGTGAAATGAACACTATTCCATGCGAGAAATTGCCAAGAAACTGAAGATCTCGTACAACGCTGTATACTACTCACAGAACAGAACAGAACAGCGCAAACTGGCACTAACCAGAATAGAAAGAGGAGTGGGAGGCCCTGGTGCACAACTGAGCAAGAGGACAAGTACAGTAGAGTGTCTAGTTTGAGAAACAGACGCCTCACAAGCCCTAAACTGGCAGCTTCATTAAATAGTACCCGCAAAACACCAGTCTCAACGTCAACAGTGAAGAGGCGACTCCGGGATGCTGGCCTTCTAGGCAGAGTTCCTCTGTTCAGTGTCTGTGTTCTTTTGCCCATCTTAATCTTTTCTTTTTTTTTGACATGTCTGAGATATGGCTTTTTCTTTGCAACTCTGCCTAGAAGGCCAGCATCCCAGAGTCCCAGAATCACCTCTTTAAAAAAAAAAAAGCAAGATGAAGGCCAAAATGTATTATTCCAGTATAGTATTTAGACTGGCCACTAGATGGCAACAGTGTATGTGCAAAGTTTTAGACTGATCCAATGAACCATTGCATTTCTGTTCAAAATTTTGTATCAATTCTGCCCAAATGTGCATAATTGGTTTACTGATATATTTTCAAGTTCAACTGTGCACTCTCCTCAAACAATAGCATGGTATTCTTTCACCGTAACAGCTGCTGTAAATTTCACCATAGTAGCTGCTTTAAATTGGACAGTGCAGTTAGATTAAATTATTATTAATCTTTCTGCCAATATCATATAAGTCTATGTCCTGGGAAATGCTCTTGTTACTTACAACGTCATGCTAATCACGTTAGCGCACGTTAGCTCAACTGTCCCGTGGGGGACACACCAATCCTGTAGAGGATAATCATCAAAGCCCAACTGGTCAGTTTTTTGTGTTATGAGAACATTTGCCACAACCTAACAAATGTTCTGGTAACTTGCACAGAACCAATTTTGGTTTGCTGGGAAAACATTATTTGTACATTGTGTAATTACATTACCTTGAAACCTAATGGGAACGTCTGTGGAAGTTGTTTCAGATGTGCACAACATTTTAGTGAATGTTGGAATATTCCAAGGATATGTCATAAAAAAAGAGTTGAATGTTAGATAAAACCTTATCTAGATCTTAATGGGAATCTTAGCTAGTGTTCTGGAAATGTTCCTGATCTGCTGGGTCCTCTCCTCCTCCCCCCTCTTGCTCCCTTTACTACCCCTCTCCCCGGTGAGGCAAAACACAGTCATAGATCAGCCAGGGGGGAGGTAATTAGGACAGCTATTTAATTTGAATAATGCAGACCGGCTGAAGTATTGAAGCCACCTAAGGTTTATTAATGAAGTGATAATCTGGTGAATAGTTTGCTGCCTGTCTCTCTTATTCTCCGGCTAAATCATTCACCAGGACAGAGGAGGCATACAGGAAGAGATAACATTCTCTCCTACCTGTCATCATCAGTAGGCTCATTAAGTAGATATTAAATCTGGATGTACTGTGTGCTGTGCTCTGCTCTCACCTCTTAGTAGTGCTGAGCAATTAGTGCTTTTTGGGTTTGGTTTCGGGTTTGGTTTTGAAAAAATAATCACTGTTTTTCGATTTTAGTTTAAAAAAATGTTTAATGAAAGAGCAACTGAAGTCAATAAACAACATATTTCATAGAAAATGGTCTATGTGGCATCGATACGAGTCAGAAACATTTGTTCTAGTGTCAGAATTAATGCAGGTTAGCGTTTTTGTCATGAATCTTGTTCTGGAGGCAGCTCTACAGAGTGGTAACTAGCTGGCACAGCCACTAAGTCATGAAATCAGATTTAAACCTTAACCTAACCTAACGGAGATTTGGAAGTGTGTACATCACAACTTACTTGAGGGTTGGGTATGGATTACTTGCATGCACACTTTTGCCGATGATGCCCAATTGCCCAGAAACAACACGTTGTGGTCCACCACCAGATGCCATGTGGAGTTTGTGGACAATGTTGTCAAAACTGCATAAGGGTGCAACGCATGCATATTTAGCTTGGCAAATAGGAGTGAAAATGTGCTTCCATAAAGTTGTTGCAAACTTCCAATGCATTTCAACAATATTGCCAGATGGCCAGGAGTGGATTTCAGCCATGGTGAGTACGTTAGCGAAGTAGATAGCTGGTACTAGCTACTTTTGGTTATACAACATTATTTTACAATGCTAGTGAACCAGGCTAGCTATGATAGCAGCCAACAAGTGCTCAGCATATGTGGGAACTCCTTCAAGACTGTTGGAAAAGCATTGCAGGTGAAGTTGGTTGAGAGAATGCCAAGTGTTCAAAGCTGTCATCAAGGCAAAGGGTTGCTACTTTGAAGAATCTCATATAAAATATATTTTGATTTGTTTAACCTTTTCATGCGTGAGTTCCAAATATCTCTAACGGTCATGAAAGTAGTCATTTTTACTTTTGCGGACCAATTCATTTTTTTGACATTTCTGACCCGGACAAAATTCCCCAAGCACTTCCCAATTGTTTGTGCAGTTCAAGTCTGCAGACATTTGCTCATCTCCCGTCCTGCACACGTGTTCACATTTTCCGTCTGTTGCCTGCATCGCAGTCATTGTTGTTTTAGTTACCAATAATAACTTTGGAAATGTGTGTGTTTCTATCAAAGTAAGTGCCTTACTATGTTATAATAGTTATGCATGTCGTGTTATGTCGTTTTTACTGTAGCATAATATTTGTGTGTATATTCCTTATAACCGTGGACACGCGAGGTAACGTTACTCATTTCATAACCTTTATGGTGTTATACTAAATGCTTAGGTAGCTAGCTACATTCTTCTGTTAGCTCTGTAAAACAATGCTAATTGCATCAGAGAAGTATTAGCTTGTGTTGTACTTTGAATCTAACCTGGCCTTACGACTCCCAAGTGGCGTAGCGGTCTAAGGCACAGCATCTCAGTGCTAGAGGCGTCACTACAGACACTCTGGTTCAAATCCAGGCTGCATTTCTATCAAAGTAAATGCTATCAAAGTAAGTGCCTTATTACTTTAATAGTTTCTGTATGTGATTTGCATGTGAACTGTTTGTCCAATTACAAAAAAATCCCTTGTTCAGTAATCATCTAACCTGTTAGTTGGCGGGGAACTATGTGGCCATTGAGGGCTGCGTTGATCAGATGGAAAAATATCTTCTTATACCACTTGGTCGTTTTCTTAGTGCATTCCACAAAGCTGTTTATCATGTCCGCCTTATCCACTGCCCTGATTTTGAGGTTATAGTCAAGCACACAGTCTGGTATGATTTTTCTCTCTCCCGTCAGGTGGTCCACCTTCCCTGTGGCCGACATGGTTGCTGTATGGACAGTGGAGAGGACATGGATGTCTCGTTTGTCATGCCACTTTACTGCCAGCTGTTGACCGTTCTCCTTGAACTCCGCCTCCCCTCTCTGCATCTTCCTGCATCTGAATGCTGGCATCCCCTTCCTGTTTGACCTGACCTGAGGAACCAGCATGGTCATCACCATGGATCCGGACACCCCAAGCCCCTCATACCCATCAATGCATAGGTCCTTGTATGGCACAAAGACTCAGCCAAATGCTATTGTCAGGCTGTTAACCTCTTAGGGAGCGGCAGCCGAGGTGTCCGTTTTGGAGAGTCTGGCGTGCCCAAGGTAAAATACCTGCCACTCAGGCCCAGAAACTTGGATATGCACATAATTAGTACTATTGGATAGGAAACACTCTGAAGTTTCTAAAACCGTTAAAATAATGTCTGTGAGTATAACAAAACTGATATAGCAGGCGAAAACCTGAGGAAAATCCATCCGGATTTGCATTTTTTTCCCAAGCTGCCTATGGGATTTGCTGTTATCTAGGACTTAGACTTCAGTACCTATGGCTTCCACTGGATGTCAACAGTCTTTAGACAGGGTTTCATGACATTAGGTTGAATTATAAGCAAATAGAAGAAGAATTTAGACGTGGACCCAGGAAGTAAATAGAATGACATGCGCGTTCACGGTCTCGCGTGCTCTGTGGCTTTTTCCTTTCCTATCGTTCAGGTTATCTTCCGGTTGAAATATTATAGTAAATATACATAAAAGTGTACCTAAGGATACATTGTAAATGATGTTTGATTTGTTTGGACAAAGTTGATAGGTATAGTTTGAACGCGTACTCTTCACGGATCAATGGGCGACTTGACGGTGGATTTTCTGAACATAATGCGCCAAACAAACAGAGATTTAGGGATATAATAATTGACTTTTTCTAACAAAATAACCATTGGATGTCTTCCTTGGACACTTGGGATGCCCTCAGCAGACGTTCTTCGAAAGGTAAGTGATGTATTTTAGCTCTTATATGGGTTTTGTGTGACCCACGCTGGATCACTAATTGTGGTTGTCCCACCCACTCCTGACTCTCTCTTCTCCTGTAGCTCCAAGGCATAACGTTTGGTCTCTACTATGTCTCCCACCAGCTCCTCTGTCAGAAACAACTTGAAGCACTCTGCCTCAGATGGAAATGGCAAGGGGCGTTGCACTCCAGACTGGGACTCATCAAAGCAAACAGCAGGGCCAGGAGGGGTGAAATGGCTGGCAGCCTTCCAGCTACCACAGAATTCCTGTACTTCATCCACTGTCGGTCTGCCTCCATCACCACCAGCATCTTCAAAGGGAACTGGGACTTCGTCAGTGGACAAGGGGTCCTCAGATTCAGGGTTCTCAATGGCTGGGGTGCAGCTCCTCACTGTCACTGTCAGAATCTGATTCCTGACTTTCATACTCAGACTCATTGTCAGGATTTTTAAAAATCCCCAGGATTTCCGCAATTGTGAGTTGTCTCTTTTTGAAAGACATTGCTAATGCTACAGCTTAGCTCACTAGCTACATACATAAACAACAACACTGAATGGTTCAGAGTGGGAGTGAGAGGTTACGTAATTGACTACCGGCATGTGCCATTTGTATCAATAAATCACTATCAGAAAAAGTTTTGTTTGGTAATTATTGATATATTTACTGTTTTATTCACATGTTTTCAAGTACCGGTGATAAATCATGCATTCCGATTCTTGCATTGATTGTAATGGGCACATATTATGTGTGTAAAATACTTTTTTGAAGGTCGTACTGATTATGATGAGCTAAGCTAATTCCAGCTTTGTGTGGAGCCATGTTTTTGACATACAATGCATTCTGGGTTTCACGGAATCGTCTGTCGGACCAAAGATGCTATAACAAAATGAGGTGAGTACGGGTTCACTCATTTTCTGAGAACTTCAGGAAGTGAATGGTGGGATTTGAACGATGGTAGATGACACACCCCTTCAACATGCATACTATAAACAGACCAATCTCATCTTGTCTTCTCTTATTATCTTTGGTTTCTGTGTGGAAAAAAAGCATGGCGGCGTGCTGAAACTAATCATCGTTGGATTACTTTCGATTTCTAGAAAGTGTTTTACTGAATTATTTTGATTAAAACTTCTTAAGGAGCAGCAAGGTGCACTGGGGCACTAGCGCCCCACTCCCGACACTACCAGGTGAAATGCAAGGCGCCAAATTCAAAATCCAAAAGTTGAATTATTAAACATTCATCAATATACAAGTGTTTCATAGTCATCAAAAGCTCTGTTTCTTGGTAATATCACAGCGTTGTCAGATTTCAAAAAGGCTTTACGGCGAAAGCACCACATTTGATTGTTTGAGGGTAGCACCTTCAATATTTTTCCATTACCATGATTTCATAAGCCTCCACGGTTCACACAAAATACATTACACAGCAAAAACAAATCAATTACCTGCTGAAGAACTTCTGCTGAGGGCTTCCAAAGTGTCCAACAAAGTCAATCCATGGTTCTTTTGTTAGAAAAAGTCATGTATTATATACATAAATCGCCGTTTGTTTGGCGCGTTAGAATGAGAAAATAGAGTCCATTGAAACGTGAAGAGAACTCGTTCAACTTATACCTATAAACTTGTCCAAGAACAATCAAACATAATTGCTAATGTATCCTTAGGAACACTTTAACTTCTTAGGGATCACTGCACAACTTGACCGTTTTGGAGAGCCTGGCGTGCCCAAAGTAAAATGCCTCCCATTCAGGCCCAGAAAATAGGATATGCACATATTTGGTACCATTGGATAGGAAACACTCTGAATTTTGTAAAACTGTTAACCATTTGTCTGTGAGTAAAACAGAACGGATATGGCAGGCAAAGCCCCGAGGAATTTCTGTCCTGGAGAAAGTGGTTTTCACAGAGTGCCTCATTTGGAACCCCTCCCTCATGAAAATGCCCATAAAAGGGCATATGAATGCAGTACCTATCGCTTCCTCTGGATGTCAACAGTCTCGAGA
>QNTS01000047.1:962247-1023279 GCA_003317085.1 Hucho hucho
CCCCGAGGAATTTCTGTCCTGGAGAAAGTGGTTTTCACAGAGTGCCTCATTTGGAACCCCTCCCTCATGAAAATGCCCATAAAAGGGCATATGAATGCAGTACCTATCGCTTCCTCTGGATGTCCTTTGTCTCTAGAAAGTGGTTTCATGCTGTTCAGATGAGTTAGAACAGAGAAGAAGAGAGAATCAGGAAGTGCCTCTTTGGAACTCTGTAGGACTGGGCACGCGCTCTCGCCAAGCGCGCACTGTGTTTCCCTCGGTCTGTAGAGCTCAGTTTATATTCCGGTTGATTTATTATAGTAAATATACGTAAAAGTGTTCCTAAGGATACATTTAAAATGATGTTTGATTGTTCTTGGACAAGTTTATAGGTATAAGATGAACGAGTTCGCGCCACGTTTCAATGGACTAGTGGAGGCTGTCGTTTCTGACTATGACGCGTGAACCAAATGGAGATTTATGGATATAATACATGACTTTTTCTAACAAAAGAACCATGGATTGTCTTCGTTGGACACTTAGGATGACCTCAGCAGAAGTTCTTCAACAGGTAATTGATTTGTTTTTGCTGTGAAATGTGTTATGTGTGTGCCACGCTGGCTAATGAATTCATGGCTATGAGAAAGTATGTGAGGTGCTGTCCTCAAACAATCAAATGTAGTGCTTTCTGACAACGCTGTGATATTGCCAAGAAACAGAGCTTTTGATGAGTATGAAACACTTGTATATTGGTGGATTTTTAATAATTCAACTTTGGGATTTTGAATTTGGCGCTTTACATTTTACCTGGTGGTGTCGGGAGTGGGTCGCTAGCGCCCCAATGATCCCTGAGAGGTTAATGTATATGTTGTATAATATTTCAACCGGAATATAAACTGGGTGATAAGAAAGGAAAAAACCACAGAGCGCGCTTGGCGAGAGCGCGCGTCCTCTTCTATTGACATCTCTGGGGACACTTCCTGATTCCTCTTCTTCTCTGCTCTAATAGCATCTAAAAAAAATCTGAACACTGTCTCGAGACTGTTGACATCCAGAGGAAGCGATAGGTACTGCATTCATATGCCCTTATAAGGGCATTTTCATAAGGGAGGGGTTCCAAATGAGCAATGTGTCAAAACCACTTTTTCCAGGACAGAAATTCCTCCGGGTTTCGCCTGCCATATCCGTTCTGTTTTACTCACAGACAAATGGTTAACACGTTTAGAAAATTCAGAGTGTTTCCTATCCAATGGTACTAAATATGTGCATATCCTATTTTCTGGGCCTGAATGGGAGGCATTTTACTTTGGGCACGCCAGGGTCTCCAAAACGGTCACCTCATGCGCTGCTCCCTAAGAAGTTAATTACCTTGACACCGGTGCCCCCGCACATTGACTCTGTACCGGTACCCCCTGTATATAGCCCCGCTATTGTTATTTACTGCTGCTCTTTAATTATTTGTTATTCTTTATCTCTTACTTTTTTGGGGGTATTTTCTTAAAACTGCATTGTTGATTAAGGGCTTGTAAGTAAGCATTTCATTGTAAGGTCTGCCCCTGTTGTATTTGGTGAATGTGACAAATACAATTTGATTAGATTAGATTTATAATCCGATTGTATCCTGCTATTGACACACTTGTTGAACTATGCAAGATCATTTTAATGAGTAAGTCTAGACAGCACAGGTGAGTGCAGGTTAGGTAGACAGAGCAAGTGTTTGGTGGTTGCAGCCCTGTTTCACCCATTTATGTATTAATATACGCAAATACAGATATATACGCAAATACGCAAATATTTATGTTTATTTGGCATCTAATTTTCGTTATTTTAACACAAAATATTTGGAAAAATAGCTGATTTAATAACAAAAAGTTGATTTGAGTGCATTTTAAGAAAAACTATAAATTGAATACCTAAATTCAAAGATATTCAGGATTCCCACTTTACAAACAACACAGTGACAGGATGGCATGCACACAAACAGATTATACAGAAGTCTCATGAAAAGCAGAGTTCCTTCTGCTGTGTCGGAAATCACTTTTTAGGTCTCAGATTTGAATATATTGAAAGGAAGTCCAAGAACATCTGGGTTCTGATGAATGCACTCATTCTGAATGCATGAGAGCGGAAAATAATATGATGTACAATAGATAGCGAAGAGGAAAGAGTTTTTCTTTAAAAAATAACTATACAGTATATGAACAATGTAGTACTGTCGTACAGTCAGGCTTTGTCAATAAGGCTGGATATTGGATCTGTTATACAATCATTGAGTCATGACGTTCTGAGATGGGGAGTGGGCGAAAATTGCCTTGGCTCCGAGTGGGATTGAAGCTTTTAAATTACTATAGGTTTTTTAGGCTGGGATTAAATCAAATTTTCACTGCCGAAACTGTTCACACACATACAGCAAATAGGTACACAAATGCAAAACCACACACAGAAGTGCATGCAAACGTGCACAACATGCCCCCCCCCCCCAAAACAACTAAAATTCATAACTCGAAATTCATACCATACCAAATGCCTCTGTAGCCAAAATATCAACATTTGCAGGACTATTTATTTTCTGCAAAAACTTTACGTTATGACTTTAGCTGCTGTTCCCTGGAGAAGGGAAACGAAGTACAACCGATTATGGGGAGTCACACTCTTGTGACTTTGGTTAAATCTCTTCGGGCTAGGGGGCAGTGTTCGGAAGTACGGAGAGTCTGATGTGCCAAAAGTAAAATGCCTGTTACTCAGGCCCAGAAGCTAGGATATGCAAAAAAAATGGTAGTACTGGATAGAAAACACTGTTGAGGATCAGTGTCGAGAAGGTAATGTTGCCTACCTTCACCACTTGGGGCGGCCCGTCAGGAAGTCCAGGACCCAGTTGCATAGGGAGGAGTTCAGACCCAGGCTGAGAGCTTTGTAATAAGCTTATAGGGCACTATTGCATTGAAGGCCGAGCTGTAGTCGATGAACAGCATCCTCACATAAGCATTATTTTTGTCCAGGTGGGTAAGAGCAGTGTGCAGTGCAATGGCATTTGTGTCGTCCTTGGATTCTATCAGGGCGGTAGGCCAATTGGAGAGGGTCGAGTTTGTCGGGGAGAGAGGAGGTGATATGGTCTTTGACTAGCCTCTCGAAGCATTTCATGATGACGAAAGTGAGTGCTACTGGTCGGTTGTCATTCGTTTCAGTTACTTTCCCTTTCTTGGGCACAGGGATGATAGTGGACATCTTGAAGCAGGAGGGTATAGAGGGAAAGATTGAAAATGTCAGAGAACACAACAGCCAGCTGGTCTGCACATGCTCTGAGGGAACTGCGAGAGCTGCCATCTGGGCTGGCAGCCTTGCAAAGGTTAACATGCTTGAATGACTTACATACGTCCTTAGTGGACACTGTGAGTGTGTAGCCCACATGTCATTGAGGGCTCACCTCGGCAGCTCAGGGTCATTGTGCTCGAAACTTGAGAAATAGGTGTTTAGCTTGTCCTGCAGGGTGGCATTGGTGACCTTGATGTGGCTGGCTTTCTTTTTTGTAATCCGTGATCGTAAGGAGCCCCTGCCACTTTATCTCTGTACTTGTGTATCGCCATCTTGATTGAAGTCATATTTGTACTATTTAACTTCTTAGGGCTAGGGGGCAGTGTTCGGAAGTACAGAGAGTTTGACGTGCCCAAAGTAAACTGCCTGTTACTCAGGCCCAGAAGCTAGGATATGCATATAATTGGTAGTATTGGATAGAAAACACTCTGAAGTTTCTAAAACTGATATGGCAGGCGAAAACCCGAGGACAATCCATCCAGATTTTTTTTTTTTTAGGTCACAGTCTTTCCATTGACTTCCTATTGACTATAGAGGGAATTAGCTCCCAAATTGCAGTTCCTATGGCTTCCACTAAATGTCAACAGTCTTTAGACATGGTTTCAGGCTTGTTTTTTGAAAAAACGAAATTGTAGTCTTTCCAGGTGGCTTATGAGAAGGACATTACTGTTGTGGCGCGCGTGAATGAGTGCTCTTCGTTATTTCTCTTCCCTATTGAAAAGGCTATTCTCCGTCTGAAATATTATCATTTATTTAGATATTTGACAACCTGAGGATCAATTAGAAACATTGTTTGACTTGTTTGGATGAACTTTAGCGGTAACTTTTGGGAGTTCTTTGTCTGCATGTTGAACGACTGGATTACAGAACTCCATGGCACCATCTAAACAGACTTTTTGGGATATAAAGAAGGACTTTATCGAACAAAACGCCCATTCTTTGTATTCCTGGGACCCTTGGGATTGCAAACAGAGGAAGATCTTCAAAAGGTACGTGATTTATTTTATCGCTATTTTTAATTTTGTATAGCCTGTGCTGGTTTGAATAATAATTTGGAAGTGGAGCTCTGTCCTCAGACAATCAAATGTTCTGCTTCCACCGTAAAGCCTATTGTAAATCCGACAACGCTGTTCCATTACCAAGATTCTAAGCTTTTGAATGGTGTACAACACTTGTATTTTCATGAATGTTTAATATTACTATTTTTGTCATTTGAATTTGGCGCCGTGAAATGTGTTATGTGTGAACCGTGAAGGCTTATGAATTTATGGTAATGGGAAAAATATGTGGGGTGCTATCCTCAAACAATCAAATGTTGTGCTTTCGCCGTAAAGCCTTTTTGAAATCTGACAACGCTGTGATATTGCCAAGAAGCAGAGCTTTTGATGACTATGCAACACTTGTATATTGATGCATGTTTAATAAAACATGCGTTTTTCTGGATTTTTTTTGTTATTATTCTGTATCTCACTGTTCAAATAAACCTACCATTAAAATTATAGACTGATCATTTCTTTGTCAGTGGGCAAAGGTACAAAATCAGCAGGGGATCAAATACTTTTTTTCCCTCACTGTATTTCTGTTCTGTTACACTAACAGACATGATGTTAACACTTTTAGAAACTTCAGAGTGTTTCCTATCCAATAGTACTAATTATGTGCATATCCTATTTTGTGGGCCTGAGTGGGAGACATTTTACTTTGGGCACGCCAGACTCTCCAAAACCGTCACATCGGGAACCGCTCCCTAAGAAGTTAAAGGCACAGTCAACTTAGCGTATGTAAACTTCTGACCCACTGGAATTGTGATACAGTGAATTATAAGTGAAATAATCTGTCTGTAAACAATTGTTGGAATTATTACTTGTGTCATGCACAAAGTAGATGTCCTAACCGACATGCAAAACTATAGTTTGTTAACAAGAAATTTGTGGAGTGGTTGAAAAACAAGTTAAAACTACTTAGGGAGCACCGGCGCGCTAGCGCCCCACTCCCAACACTACCCGGTGAAATGCAAGGCGCCAAATTCAAAATCCAAAAGTTGAATTATTAAACATTCATCAATATACAAGTGTTGCATAGTCATCAAAAGCTCTGATTCTTGGCAATATCACAGCGTCAGATTTCAAAAAGGCTTTATGGCGAAAGCACAACATTTGATTGTTTGAGGATAGCCCCTCTCATATTTTATGCATTAGCATAAATCCATAACCAAAGCGGGTCTCATAAAAAGCATAACATCGCTAATATAAAATCCCTTACCTTTCGAAGAACTTCTGCTGAGGGTTTCCCAAGTGTCCAACGAAGACATCCAATGGTTCTTTTGTTAGAAAAAGTCATTTATTATATCCATAAATCTCCGTTTGGTTGGCGCGTTATGTTCATAGAATACAGCGTCCACTCGCCCATTGAACCGTGAAGAGAACACGTTCAACCTATACCTATACACTTGTCCATGAACAATCAAACATCATTGATAATGTATCCTTAGGAACACTTTTATGTATATTTACTATAATATTTCAACCGGATTATAAACTGGACGATAGGAAAGGAAAAAACCACAGCGCGCGCGAGCCCGTGAACGCGCCTCCTTTTCTGTTTACATCCGGTGACTAGTTCGAAATTCTTCTTCTATTACCATCCAGAGCAACCTAACATCACCAAACACTGTCTAGAGACTGTTGACATCCAGTGGAAGCAATAGGTACTGCAATCTTACTCCCATATATGGCTGTTTTCAATAGGGAGGGGTTCAAAATGAGGCAATGGTTTTAGACTATTGAGATGCAGCCCAGACATTCACTATCCCCAGAGGCCTGCCAAGCATCATATCTCAGCCATCTGATTGAAATTAGAGGTGATGACACAGGACTATTGATTTAGAACTTAGAGTATCTGCATTTTATAAAAGGACTGATCCAGTATCGATTGACTATCTTTACCACAGGGATCATGTTGTGTGGACAGGTGCTGGATAGGTGAAAGCATAGACGAGGTGAGCCACTTCACCCCTTGTTCTGATTTCTTAGTAGAAGTATCCTTATCGGTAAACAGCACTCCTCTGTGACTACACGCTATGCACTCTCTTTGGGCTCGTCTCTGTGTTAAAATGTGTTTTGTGTGAGTCGACCAAGTGTTGACAGGGGTCAGGACCTGTTCTACCTCCATCATACTTCTCTGCCCTACTCTCTGTCTCCCTGGAGGTTTGATGGATAGCTCTGAGAGTGGTGTGCTGGAACCCCAACAACCAGGTACTGATTTATTTTCACAATGTGTTTTTTCTTCTGATTGTGTGTGTTAGGGTTGATGTTTGTGTCTGTGTGTATGTGCATGCATGCATGTGTGGCTGTGTACGTGTTTGTCTCTCTGTGTGCTTGTATTCACTATTCTTCTCATATTCTCTCTAAGACATGTCTTTGATAAGTCCATTGTGAGGCTGCACATACTGAAGGTCAATGAGACCTGAGATGGTCTCTGTGATTTTCTTGAAAACCTATGCTGTATATCTCAGTCACATCAATGTCTGCTATCCTGTCAATTCTTTCCCTGTAATGCCAACTCACAACTTCCAGTAAGTTCCAATAAAGCAAACACCAGCTAATGTATCCTGTGCTAATATCAGCATTTAAAGCCTCATAGGTTGCTCTCAATTTCTATCTCAGTGTTTGTACTACAGTATCTATGGTTCCCAATTTTCATTTCCAGATGCCAGAGACTTATCAGTGCAGTACAGTAGGTGTGTGGTGGAATGATGGCAGTAATCATAGAGCTAAATGACGTGAAACAGTGGGTGTGCTACCTTTTGTTTACATCCTCAATACAACACTAAGCCGTTCTCAGAGAGAGGGAGCGGACAGGGTTAGGCCTGTAAGTCTCAACCCACTATGTTGAGAACACTGGCCACCGATTCAAAACCAGCTGGAGATAATCACTGTTTCTCAATGACAGTCGGCCCCCATCGCATCTCAGAGATACATGTCTTACAGAGGGATACACAAGATCTACACTAGAGCCTCCAGATGAACGCTGAGGATGTCCCGTGGTTCTTTATTTAAGCGCCTCTAAGCCGCCACCGCAACACAACAGGAAACAGGACAAACACTAGATGATGACGATCCTGTTTCGGTATTGAAGTACAAACCTAATTTGTTCTTCTGCAAACTGACCATCTAGCAAGAGAATAATAACTGAAAAGTGGGGGTGTAAGCTGTAAACTGTGATTAGTCAAATAATGACCAAATGGGTCTCAGAGAGCTACAGTGAGGGAAAAAAGTATTTGATACCCTGCTGATTTTGTACGTTTGCCCACTGACAAAGAAATGATCAGTCTATAATTTTAATGGTAGGTTTATTTGAACAGTGAGAGACAGAATAACAACAAAAAAATCCAGAAAAAAACGCATGTGAAAAATGTTATTAATTGATTTTCATTTTGATGAGGGAAATAAGTATTTGAACCCCTCTCAATCAGAAAGATTTCTGGCTCCCAGGTGTCTTTTATACAGGTACCGAGCTGAGATTAGGAGCACACTCTTAAAGGGAGTGCTCCTAATCTCAGTTTGTTACCTGTATAAAAGACACCTGTCCACAGAAGCAATCAATCAAGATTCCACACTCTCCACCATGGCCAAGACCAAAGAGCTCTCCAAGGATGTCAGGGACAAGATTGTAGACCTACATAAGGCTGGAATGGGCTACAAGACCATCGCCAAGCAGCTTGGTGAGAAGGTGACAACAGTTGGTGCGATTATTCGCAAATGGAAGAAACACAAAAGAACTGTCAATCTCCCTCGGCCTGGGGCTCCATGCAAGATCTCACCTCGTGGAGTTGCAATGATCATGAGAACGGTAAGGAATCATCCCAGAACTACACGGGAGGATCTTGTCAATGATCTCAAGGCAGTTGGGACCATAGTCACCAAGAAAACAATTGGTAACACACTANGTTGTGGATGGGTATTCCAGCATGACAATGACCCAAAACACACGGCCAAGGCAACAAAGGAGTGGCTCAAGAAGAAGCACATTAAGGTCCTGGAGTGGCCTAGCCAGTCTCCAGACCTTAATCCCATAGAAAATCTGTGGAGGGAGCTGAAGGTTCGAGTTGCCAAACGTCAGCCTCGAAACCTTAATGACTTGGAGGAGATCTGCAAAGAGGAGTGGGACAAAATCCCTCCTGAGATGTGTGCAAACCTGGTGGCCAACTACAAGAAACGTCTGACCTCTGTGATTGCCAACAAGGGTTTTGCCACCAAGTACTAAGTCATGTTTTGCAGTGGGGTCAAATACTTATTTCCCTCATTAAAATGCAAATCAATTAATAACATTTTTCCAATGCGTTTTTCTGGATTTTTTTGTTGTTATTCTGTCTCTCACTGTTCAAATAAATCTAGCAATAAAATTATAGACTGATAATTTCTTTGTCAGTGGGCAAACGTACAAAATCAGCAGGGGATCAAATACTTTTTTCCTCACTGTATGCGTCTGCCGATGAATGTTGTTTAGTATTTCAGCTACATGACAAGACTGCTCTGGGGTTCGGCATTGATTCCTATTGCCTTGGCATCCAGTTGCCAGTGTTTTTGATATTCCTTTCTTATCCTTATTTGTTGACACTTTTTCTCCATTTCAAAGATCCCATGGCTTGGCAGGATCTGTCCGGCATTGATCTGTTTGATCTCGGGCAGCTTCAGTCATACAGAACAATTTGTTATCCACTTTGTTGACTGTTGCTGTAAGCCTTACTTCAACATCCCCAGCCCATGGGTGATACTGGCAATCATTTAGAGGCATTATAGAAATAACTAGGGTCAATTGATATAGATGGTGATGTCTTGGCATGACATTTATTTTTATTTTTCAATGAGATTAGCTGACCTTTTTTTCACGTAAACTGATTGTATTGATACATATTTTGTAATCAACACCCATCTGTGTGTGCAGGAAAGAGCTCCAGAATTCCATCTCATCTGCAGCCACTCTATACCCAGTTAAATTGGGGGGGAATCATTCATTCTCAACCGATGATGCAATATTTCAGAGGGCTCTGTAATTTAATTTTGTTAGAACTGGAAAATGAACAAATATTTGGTTAACATCCAAAATGTAAGTAGGACTAATGTAAATTATATTTCTTAGACAACATTTCATCGAGATAATTAGATTGAAGCAACAGTATTAGTCCCGCCAAACGTATAACCATATTGTTACCATATTAGAGACATATTTCTCTCAGATTACACAGACCCACAAAGAATTTGAAAGCAAATACAATTTTGATAAACTCCCATATCTTTTGGGTGAAATACCACAGTGTGCCATCACAGCAGCAAGATTTGTGACCTGTTGCCACAAGAAAAGGGTAACCAGTGAAGAACAAATACCATTTCCCTTTTGTACTTTAAATATTTGCACATTGATCTAACACTGTACCTAGCCATAATGACATTTGAAATGTCTATATTCCTCTGAAACGTTTGTGAGTGTAATGTTTGCTGTTCATTTTTGATTGTTTATTTCACTTTTGTTTATTATCCATTTTACTTGCTTTGGCAATGTAAACATATGTTTCCAATAAAGCCCTATAAAATTTAATTGAGACCGAGACAGAGAGACAGACAGAGCGAGACAAAGAGAGAGACAGAGAGAGAGAGAGACAGAGGTCATGAGCAGATAAACACCTGATTTTTCCAGAAATTCTTTACAAAAAGATAGATTTAGAGTTGGATAAACTTGGATTTTTTTCACAAGGACATACTGTTTATTGGATACTACACTCCACAACATAACCTTTACTCCAAACCTACAACCTGATTTTGGACAAAATTACTTAGAAAGATTCCTACTACCAAGGATTCTTACTGCCAAGGACTATCAAGCAAATGTTCTGGCAAATCAACACCCAACATATGAAGCACAACAGAAACCTGAAAATATTTTCCAACCTGGATCTGAGTGATTAATGTTCAGTCTGAAGCTACTTCTAAATCCAAGAAGAAATATACATTACAATAATCTTTACATTTATGTTTTTATGAAGACGGAATGCTAAGTTATGGCTACCATGCTTGTTAGGACAGAACACACCTGACTGAAACTTCAATTTGCACCGATGTGTGAAGTGAAAGGTGTGACAGCCTCCCACAGTAAAGTACCCCTTGGATGTAAAAAAATGAGAAGGCACGGAAGCGTACAAAAATAAGCTCCTCATGGACAATTCAGAGACACTTTTTGCTGACTGCTTCAACAATTGGAACGTAAGCAACTTCATCTTCCACACCCCTATCATGGCGCAGTGCTATATTGACACACTACCCCTCTGTCAAGAGAGGGGGTGTTAGCGATGGGTGGAAACTCCGGATACTAGACAACGAGGACTCTGAGACAGCCAATGTCAACCTGTACAAGTTTGGAACAGTATTTGTACAGGGCAACCGCAAACAGCTTCAGCAGGACACAGAATCAATGAGGGTTCACAGCAGGAGAAGTTCTCTGTTGGTGACGACTCCCCCACCCCAAGTGAGTCAGACCAGACCCCCTCAAACAGCCACGCAGACAAACAACCCCAAGTGGAGTTACCCCCCCAGCACAGAGCAAGACCCCCTCATTGAAATGAGGGATACATTTACCCAGCTGGAGGTAAGGCAGGTGGAGCTCAAAAAGCAGTTAAACACACTCCAGTCAGCACAGACCCAGACAACAGTCCAGCACATCAACACGTCCTCAATCAGATCCGTAAAGCTGGAGGGGGAGAGAGATATGTCTGCACTCTGTTACTGTGGTCCGACAACTTCTACAGGAAAAAGAGGAGGATTGGAAGGAGGAGGCCCAGTGGCAGGAGAAGTTGAGAGCACTAGAGGAGGAGGTGAGATTGCTGAAGAAGAAGGTGAGAAAGCTGAAGTGTGACAGAGAACAACCCATGAGACAATTGGCACCCGCAGAGAAGCAAGCAGAAGAGTCACCGTCAGATCCTGACCATAGCATCGACAAGAAGAAGAAGAAGAAGAAGAAGTTTTATTTATATAGCGCCTTTCCATAGCTCAAGGTCGCTTTACATTGCACATTACAATACATTCAGAACACCCACACATACATCACAGTCACATAGGATACACACTACCCAAAATGCATGTCAAACAGATATGTCTTGAACTGGATCTTGAATGCACCCACGGATGAGGTATTGCGTAGTGTAAGAGGTAGTGAATTCCATAATTGAGGAGCATTAACACCAAACGCCCTCCCACCTACAGTGGACAACCGGAAACGAGGGACGGTCAACAAACCAAGTTCAGCTGATCTAAGGGACCGAGCAGGGCGGTAAGGATAGAGTAAGTCAGAGAGATATTGGGGAGCAAGACCATTTAATGCTTTAAAAGTTAGAAGCAATACCTTAAAGTGGATACGTGATGCCACAGGTAGCCAGTGAAGGTCATGAAGCAGAGGAGTGATGTGAGCAGAGCGCCTAGTGGAGGTGAGAACTCTTGCTGCTGACAGCACCGCAGAACAGCTCTCCCTAGACCCTAACCACAGTCGCGACATCACAGCAGGACATATAAATGAAGAACCACCAACCCAGGAGACCCCCCTCCTAGCACCCCCTGTCACCCCCCCCCACACACACACACACACACACACACACACCAACTGAAGACACACAAAAGCAGCAGATTGTACTCCTTATGAACTCAAACAGGAAATACTAGAAGAAAATACACTTTTTTCCCAAAACACAGTGGCTAAACTCTGCTGTCCAAACTCCCAGGTTGCCCCTAGACCTGCTGTCTGAGGACCAACTAAGGTCACCCAGCCACATAATAATTCACACAGGCACAAATGGCCTGAGAGCACAGCAGGAAAGGGTGGCCACAACACTCAAGCTTCTTCCACTTTCCTCAACTCACAAATGGTTTTCTCCACCCTGCAACCATAAAAATACTTCCACCCTGCTACCATTCAGTGGGTAAACGCAAGCATTTCCCCTGACTTTGCCTCAAAACCTAACATCTACCTAGCCCACTACTCCACCCTGTAATTGGACAGCCTTTATGATCAGGTCCACTTCTAAAAGGCAGCAGTGCCCACCTTCGCCAGGACTCTTAAGGACATTGCCCTCAACATTTGTATTTGTATGGGACCGCCAGAGGAAAGGAAGACCCAGAGTTACCGCTGCTGCAGAGGATAAGTTCATTAGAGTTACCAGCCTCAGAAATCGGCAATTAATTTCTTAGGGAGCGGCTCCCGGAGTGACGGTTTTGGAGAGTCTGGCGTGCCCAAAGTAAAATGCCTCCCACTCAGACCCAGAAAATAGGATATGCACATAATTAGTACTATTGTATAAGAAACACTCTGAAGTTTCTAAAAGTGTTAACATAATGTCTGTGAGTATAACAGAACGGATATAGCAGGCGAAAACCCGAGGAATTTCTGTCCTGGAAAAAGTGTTTTTGACACATTGCCTCATTTTGAACCCTTCCCTATTGAAAACAGTCATTTCTGGGAGTAAGATTGCAGTACCTATTGCTTCCACTGGATGTCAACAGTCTCTAGACAGTGTTTGGTGATGTTATAGTTGCTCTGGATGGTAATAGAAGAAGAATTTCGAACTGGTCATCGGATGTAAACAGAAGAGGATGCGCGTTCACTGGCTCGCCCAATTGTCTTCGTTGGACAATTGGGAAGCCCTCAGCAGAAGTTCTTCGAAAGGTAAGGGATTTGTTTTCGCTGTGAAATGTGTTTTGTGTGAACTGCGATGGTTTATGAATTTATGCTAATTGAAAAATATTGGAGGTGCTACCCTCAAACAATCAAATGTTGTGCTTTCGCCATAAAGCCTTTTTGAAATCTGACAACGCTGTGATATTGCCAAGAAGCAGAGCTTTTGATGACTATGCAACACTTGTATATTGATGAATGTTTAATAATTCAACTTCTGGATTTTGAATTTGGCACCTTGCATTTCACCGGGTTCACTGCGTTATGTTCAGAAAATCCAACGTCGAATCGCCCATTGAAACGTGAAGAGAACGTGTTCAACCTATACCTATAAACTTTTCCTAAACAAATCAAATACCAGTTAAAATGCATCCTTAGCTATCCTTTTATGAATATTAGCAATAATATTTCACTCGGATGGTCACCTATACCTTATATAAGTAAAATAAATTGGGGCTCGCCAGCCAGACTCACGCCCGATAAAACTTGTTGACATTTCAGGTCCCCATGCCATTTCCTGTACCTATTCGTTGTGTTTACTCCAATCTCTCTGAGTCTTTGTATATAGACTGCTGACATCTAGTGGAAGCCATAGGTACTGCAGTCTCAGTCCTGGTAACAAATGGATTCAATAGGGAGTGTGTCTAACAGAGCCAAAGATCACCAGAAACTGATTTCCAGATGGTTTTTTTCTTTGGTTTTTGCCTGCTAAATGAGTTATGTTATACTCACAGGCATCATGTTAACACTTTTAGAACCTTCAGAGTGTTTCCTATCCAATAGTACTAATTATGTGCATATCCTATTTTCTGAGCCTGAGTGGCAGGCATTTTGCTTTGGGCACGCCAGACTCTCCAAAACCGTCACCTCACCTGCCTAAAACAGCAACAGCTCCACCGTTGGCATTTCTACCTTTTCTGTAAATGTTATGAACTTATATTGCTACCACTGTATCATCAAAGGTATTATCTAAGTGAGTTTCAGAGTCAGAATATGAATGTCATCTGTTACTAACAAATTATTGATTTCATGAAACTTGTTTCTTAATTTAAAACTTCTTCAGGCTAGGGTCCTTTTTTCTCAATTTCCGCCTGACTGACGTGCCCAAAGTAAACTGCCTGTTGCTCAGGCCCTGAAGCCAGGATATGCATATAATTGGTACCATTGGAAAGAAAACACTCTGAAGTTTGTAGAAATGTTAAAATAATATAGGCGACTGTAACACAATATATATGGTAGGAGAACGGGTCAGCACAACATTGATCTAAATAATTGAATACAACACTTTCTAGAAATCGAAAGTAATCATATGATGGGTAGTTTGTTTGTTTGTTTTTCCAGTCAACCAAAGATAATAAGAGGAGACAAGATGAGTTTGGTCTGTTTGCAGTATGCATGTTGAAAGGGGTGTGTCGTCTATGATCCTTCACTTCCCTTCCAGAGGTTTACCCGGAAGATGAGTGAACCATTCCTTCACCTCATTATAACATCTTTGGTCTGACAGACGTTTACGTGATACCCAGAATGCATTGTATAATGTCAACAAACATGGCGCCACACATAGCTGGCATATAGCTTAGCATTAGCTCATTATAAATCAGTACAACCTTCAAAAAAGTATTTTACACACATCATAGGTGTCCATTACAATCTATGTAATAATAGGAATGCATTATTTGTCATCAGTACTTGAAAACATGTGAATAAAACTGTAAATACATTATGCTCCATACAGAAAATAAGGCACTTACTTTGATAGGAATGCACACATGTCCAAAGATATTATTTGTAAGGAAAACAACAAGGAAGGCGATGCGAGTGCCAGCCAGAAAATGTGCCAATTCGTGCAAAACTGCACACGTCTGCATGCTTAATCTGCGGAAATATTGGTGAAGTGCGTGGGCTCTCCTCGGAGAGAGTAGTTTGTCCGGCTCAGTAAAGCCTCAATTGTCCACAACGCTGAAATGGGCTTCTTCTATGCAAATTAGAGGCGGAACACACCTCAATTCAAACTTGTTAGAAAATAATTTGAAATTGACAAGTTGAAACATAGCCTATAGATAATTAACAGGCAGCGCGTGTTAACGGTCCTGTTGCGTAATGTTACGTTCCCCACTTTCTGTGTTGTTGTGGGTTTGTATGTGTGTGCATTTTAGGAAATGGCTTCTTGGATTCCTGAAGCAGCTGATTGGACAGCCCCATTGCTGATTGGAGCTCTGACCCCTCCCTCTCGTCAGGGGAACAGCTGTCTCTTCAATTACCAACTCCTTCTCCAGCTTGATAAAAGTTTTTTATGTCCTGTGTTGATTGTTGTGGCAGTCAGTAAAAGTTTTGTGGATATTATTTTGTAGCCGCTCCTTCCGAGGTATGTGTATGCCAATAGGACTTTGGTTATTGAAATTCTTCACTAAGTATAAGTAATTATTCTGTTTCTTCCCTGGGGGGAAGGTGAACGCACCTTGGGAGTGTTTAGGCAAGAGGCCAGCGGGCATACATAACCCGTAGTATTTACTGTCTATGCACACTAGGTAAGACCTGGGCGGACCACCCGCTGTATTTTGGTTAGTGCGCCAGGTGGTGCTAAAGGTTAGGTAAGTAGTGGGAAGGTAGGAGAGGGGACTCTTTAACTTTAACTTTCTTTGCTTTGGTTCCGTCCAGCCCCGTTTCCCCACTTTACCGTGTTAAGGAATGATAAATTCCCTGTAAACAGTATTTTTCTCTGCCTCTGTCGTCCTTCCCCGCACCGACGATCACATACTTTTTCACTCCCCGGGGAGTTGAGATGTAGCAGGGTGTTGCATTCCCTCCTCCAAGAGGCATACATAACAATCACATTTTGGAACAGTAAGTGCATTCTGACATCACGTGCATAAAACAACTCACGCTGGGGGCGACCGTTCGAGAGATTCGGAACTCACATATGAAAAGGTTAAATTCCACAACCACCTAAAGGAAAGCGATGCCAAAACCTTTCTGCACAAAGCCCTAACCTGCAAGGAAATTAACCTGGATAAGAGTCCCCTCAGCTGGCTGGTTCTGGGGCTCTTTTCACAAATACAAACAGGCCCCACCGAGCCCCAGGACAGCAACACAATTAGACACATTGGAAAGAATCAACCAAAAAACAGAGCAAATTGGAACGCTACCTTGCACAAAAAGAGAGTGCACAGGGGGAGAACACCTGACCACCTTAACTGACCCAAAACTAAGAAAAGCCTTGACCATATACAGACTCAGTGAGCATAGCCTTGCTATTGAATGTTGCCATAGGCAGATCTGGCTCTCAAGAGAAGACAGGCTATGTGGCCACTGCCAACAAAATGAGGTAGAAAATGTTAAGCACTTTTTAACCTCCTGTACAACCATATAAGAGACACATTTCCCTCATATTGCACAAACTCACGAATAATTCTAACACAAATAAAATGTTGACAAACTCGTATCTATTAGGCGAAATACCGCAGTACGCAATCCCAGCAGCAACATCTGTGACCTGCTGCCAGAAGAAAAGGTCAACCAGTGAGTCAAAAACACCAATGTAAATATAACCTATATGTATCTGCCTATGTATTTCCCTGCATCCTTTGTACATTCTACCATTTACACATTTTCATAACAAATAGTAGCTTATGTAACATTTTTTATGTTATACCACATTTTTAAATTGCTAGTAATATAATATTTACAAAGTTGTTATTCTCTTGAGACTTTTAGTGTGTGTAATGTCTACTGTTAATTGTATTTGTTTTGTTTAATTTGCTTTGTTGGTTTTTGTTATTGTTGTTTAATTTATTGTTCATTTCACTTTCTTTGGCAATATAAACACGTTTCCCATGCCAGTAAAGCCTCTTTGAATTGAATTGGTTCTGTAATGTCATCATCTATCTCTTCTCTAGCTGCCCTGGATGGTATAAGCTCTGGAATGAACCTGAACTTAACTCATGTTTCTTCTCATAAGTAGGCCTAGTTGAGTGTTCACTTAAACAAACCACTAAAGTCACCAAATAAGTGGCCTTTAATTTTGGATAAATACAATAGGCTTTGGACCGAGTCCAATGTTTTCGGTGGATATTATTCATATTACTTTGCACACTGTGTCAGACTTTGGAATCATTGCACTGACAACAGAGGTCTCTCAGAATTCTACCCGGTTCGTCTGGCCTAAGGTCTATTTTCTACTCTTTCAAACTTAATAGCATCATAACAGAAATTAAATTTACCATGATGGAGTCTGATGAAACTTTTATTGTCTTCATGCCCATTATGGAAAAGAACAGAGAGAGAGAGATAGAGAGAGAACACGGGCGATCAAGAGAGAGAGAAAAAGATCAGCACAGCCGTTTGTACAATTTCTTTTACCAGGCTCCCATTCAGATTAAGCAGATTTATAGGCTAGTGGGTTTGGTGATGTGGGCTCTTTAGTGCTTTCTCCCTCCCAACACTGCCCTATCCGGGCCCTCTGTAGCCCCACAGCCCTGTAATCAATATGTTGTCTCTATGTAAATGCTTGTAAAGCTGTTCCCCCTTGCCATACTTTATGGATCAGGCAACGCTCTCTAGGATTTATGTTCAAAATCCCAGCAAATGTATTGATGTTCTCATCAGGTTTGGGTTCTGGCAATGATTAATGGATATTTCAGACCCTGTCTGAATGTAAGAAAGCAGGTGCACTGATAATTAGGTACATAATAGCTATCTGGAATCCCTCACACAAAGACAGATAACTGGTGTGAACTGAGCAAGACTCTTTTCTTGTTAATTTAATTAGGGTTTGGGATGGATCGTGTTTATGAGTTTGCTTTTGTGCTGTATGTTAAATAATCCTGATGCTTCAGGTCAATTGTTAGGATAATTATGATTCCCCCCTTCATTAATGTTGATTTCAAAGTGGCAATGTTGTCACGATCTTGCTATGTTTTGGAGCCAAAAAGGAAAACCTTAATTGGTATGATACTCATACAGTATATACCAACAAATACAACTGAACAAATAACATGTTTTCCATTTGCTCTCTAGGTGATCAAAGTATGTCTTTGTGATTATTAGAAAGGATATTACAGGAATACATGACCAAATTACCATCACACAAAATCCAGCATAGTAACAGGAGCACAAACCGATCAAGGGAAAGCAAATTTAGAATTAGGGGTTGATTTCACTTCTTTTGCCAGTATCTTCTTTCTAATCAATGGCATCCCTTGCTGCGAGAGTTTAGATTTCATCAGTTCCAGTTGGTATACAGGGTGAGGTTTCTACTAAGACCATTGCCAAGTTTAGTTTCTCATCGACTGGCCCAAGCATTCTCCAGCAAACTAAACGAATGTGTTTCTAGTCTGGCATGAAAATAAATGTGATGCCAATCGTTAATATTTCCTTTCAGGCAGCCATTGAATGTATCTAAATGTATTATCATTATTATTTGGTGGGGATTTTAATGCTATCAACTAATTCTAAACCCATTTATTCTGTTGGAAACAGAAACAGCTACAGTATATAAACAATTGCTGAGGGAACGAGCAGATTCATATTCCATTCATGTTATTGAGAAACATATGCATAAACAAATCCATAAAACATGCAAAAATGTAAATACATACACAAAACTATTTTGCTGACCTCTCAAAGCAGTAAAAACAACACTTTTCACAAAGTTTTAGGCCTCTGATCTGATTCCCAATTCAATCCTGTGACTCGGGAGAGTGCTGGCAGCTTAGAGTTGGCCCGCATTTATGTTTCTCAGACAGACTGCAGATCATGTTGTGCCATGAACAGGTTTCTTTACATATTAATTGTATCCTCCAGCTGGTGTGAGAGGATCGTTCCAGGGCCCTCGCCCTAACGGCCTCATTAGTTTTATACCCAGACATCTCAGATCAGGTTTTTTTTAACATTGTGATTCCAAACCACTTCAGCCTAATGATGCAACCATGTTCCTCAAGACCACCAGCCAGGCCTGCTGAACACTCCCAGATGCTGTTGAATTCATTCAGATCCAATGGAGATGTGTTGCTCACATTGTGATTTTCTGTAAAGAAAATCAACAGTGCCTAATGAAATAGCAATCTGACTGTGCAAATTGTCCAGAGACAGTCTGAAGGATGTTGTTTAACACAACAAAACAACAATCATCTAACTAATGACTGTGTGTACCAACCCCAACTGCAATCTGAAAGAGTGATCTGTTCCGTCTTACAATAATTATACCTACCACACCTACTACTTTAAATCAATTGTATCTATGTGGTGGTTTAGAACATGCTAACCTAATGGTTAAGTCTGTGGTCAATGGAGCAAGTGTAACAAGAATGTAATTAAGTTGTGGGTTTCAGTTAAAAACCAATGATTTATTTTGGTCATTTTTATTTATAGTACATGCAACTCCTATATGGAGTCTTGGGACTTTCACCAGATGTTTCAGCAGCACCAATAGTTCTGTGTCATACTCAGTCGAAACAATGGATACAGAACTATTTAAAAAACAAATCTCCTGAACAAGCCTTTGCTACATGCAGCTCCAAGACTCCCCGGATTACAAGTTTATGTTATGCTAAATGCATGAAATGTAAATGTAATGTTGACAAATCTCCTGAGAGATTTAAATGATTGACACGTCGGGGGATATACATCATTCAGATATGAGTTTATGTAGCAGAAGATGATGCCTTTATTCAAATGCATGTTGTGGAGGAGAAAGCAACCATATGCCTGGTACAGCTGGTTGCACTCGGGGTAAGTTGTCTCTGCCGTATGCAGTGTAATGTGCCCCATGCAAATGAGATAGCTGCAAAGCATAATACTTTTAAATCCATACACAAGACCATGGCAGGGCGACAACTCACATATAATATGGGGTTTTTAAACCAATACAATGGCAAGGTGACAACTCACTAACATTTTGGTACCATTCTTTATGCATGGGTGTGTTCTTTGATTTGGGGCAGCAGGTATTCTTGAGGTCAGAGAGTTGGGCCATCATCTGGAGGGTTGCTTGAACGAATGCCAGGTCTGCCTTGAAAAATTTGGCAATATAATAAAATCGAATTGTATTTGTCACATGCACCAAATACAACAGGTGTAGACCTTACCGTGTAATGCTTACTTACAAGCCCTTAACCAACAATCCAGTTCAAGAAATAGATTTAAGAGAATATTTACTAATATTTTTTATTTCATCACAAAATAACAAACAAAATGACATTAGTGTTCTATAGATCACCGCTGATCACCTCTGTTCTATAGATCACCTTACGTTAGAAATATTGTCCCAATATTTGCTTTTCAATGTGTTAGAGTTTTGGCGGGAAAAGTCTCTTGAAACAAAAGGCATTCCTTTGGTGAATATTGGAGAGGGAGACCTGAATCTTCTCCCCTTGATTTACAACAGGACGTGAGTTGTTAATCTCCACTAGTTCTTTCCTCCCCCCTCTGTGGGTGAGAGGGGTTCTAATTGTTGTGTCATCAGCAAACTTAATGATGGTGTTGGAGTCGTGCTTGGCCACGCAGTTGTGGGTGAACAGGGTGTACATGAGGGAACTAAGCACGCACCCCTAAGGGGTCCCGGTGTTGAGGATCAGCGTGGCAGATGTGTTGTTGCCTTACCACCTTGGGGGTGTCACGTCAGGGAGTCCTGGATCCAGTTGCAGAGGGAGGTGTTTAGTCCCAGGGTCCTTAGCTTTGTGATGAGCTTTGTGGGCACTATGGTGTTGAACGCAGAGCTGTAGTCATTGAACACCATTCTCACATAGGTGTTAATTTTGTCAAAGTGGGAAAGGGCAGTGTGGAGTGTGATTGAGATTGCGTCATCTTTGCATCTGTTGGGGCGAATTGGTGTGGTTTAGGGTTTACGGCATGATGGTGATAATGTGAGCCATGACCAGCCTTTCAAAGCACTTCATGGCTGCTGACATGAGTGCTACGGGTTGGTAGTTATTTAGCCAGGTTACCTTCGCTTTCCTGGGCATAGGGACTATGGTGGACTGCTTGAAGAATGTTGGTATTACAAACTCGGTCCGGAAGAGGTTGAAAATGTCAGTGAAGACACTTGCCAGTTGGTCCATGCATGCTCTGAGTTCACATCCTGGTTATCCGTCTGGCCCTGCAGACTTGTGAATGTTAACCTGTTGCTCACATCGGCTATGGAGAGCGTGGTCACAAAGTCGTCCGGAACAGCTGGTGCTCTCATGCATGCTTTAGTGTTGCTTGCCTCGAAGCGAGCATAAAAGGCATTTAGCTCGTCTGGTAGGCTCGCGTCACTGGGCAGCTCGCAGCTGGGTTTCCCTTTGTAGTCCGTAATAGTTTGCAAGCCCTGCCACATCCGACGAGCGTCAGAGCCGGTGTAGTAGGACTCAATCTTAGTCCTGTATTAACGCTTTGCCTGTTTGATGGTTTGTCTGAGGGCATAGCAGGATTTCTTATTAACGTCTGGATTAGTGTACCACTCCTTGAAAGTGGCAGCTCTAGCCTTTAGCTCGGTCCGTATGTTGCCTGTAATCCATGGCTTCTGGTTGGGATATGTACGTACGGTCACTGTGGGGACGACGTCGTCGATGCAATTATTGATGAAGCGGTTGACTGAGGTGGTATACACATCAATTCCATTGGATGAATCCCGGAATATTCCAGTCTGTGCTAGCAAAACAGTCCTGTAGAGTGGCATCCGTGTCATCTGACCACTTCCGTATTGAGCGAGTCACTGGTACTTCCTGCTTTAGTTTTTGCTTGTAAGCAGGAATCAGGAGCATAGAATTATGGTCAGATTTGTCAAATGGAGGGCGAGGGAGAGCTTTGTATGCGTCTCTGTGTGTGGAGTAAAGGTGGTCTAGAGTTTTTTTTCCTCTGGTTGCACATGTGACATGCTGGTAGAAATAAAATGGATTTAAGTTTGCCTGCATTAAAGTCCCACGCCACTAGGAGCGTTACTTCTGGATGAGCATTTTCTTGATTGCTCATGGCCTTATACAGCTTATTGATTGCTGTCTTGCAGCATCACGTTGTGGTAGTAAATAGACACCTACAAATAATATAGATGAGAACTCTCTTGGTAGATAGTGTGTTCAGTTTATGATGAGGTACTCTACCTCAGGCGAGAAATAACTCGAGACTTCTTTAATATTAGACATTGTGCACTAGATGTTATTGACATATCGACACACATCCCCGCCCCTCGTCTTACCAGACGTAGCTGCTCTGTCTTGCCGATGCACGGAAAACCCAGCCAGCTCTATATTATCCATGTCGTCGTTCAGCCACGACTCTTGAAACATAAGATATTACAGTTGGTAGGATAGTCTCCACCCTAGATCATCTAGTTTGTTTTACAGTGATTGCACTTTGGCCAATAGAACGGATGGAAGTGGCGGTTTACTCACCTGCCTACAAATTCTCACAAGTATCCTAGATGTCATCTCCTGCCGTTGTTCCCTTGAAGACTGCAGGAAATGCATTATGGCTGACCCTGTGCATCCAAGTTTTCCCTGAGAGTGTGTTTTGGATAGCTCCAAAAATAGTCTGCTACCTACAGATTCATATTTGAGTGTCTTCACAAACAGTATTCAAGCTTTTAAGCCGACCCCACCCATGCAGGATTCTGTCAACATTTGTCTTGGATATATCTGTATTAAGATATGTCAGAATCCTGTTAGCCTTTTCCCCATGAAGCACAAGCAAACACAGGGAGGACATTCTGCAGCATTAGTCTGTGATTGATTGCACGTTAAAACCAAGTCTCAGTTTGCTGAATCAGGTGCAAGATCTTTGGCAGACTCCTTAAAAGAGAATTTCCCTTCGAGTATTGCCATTTTTCATCTCCCTCTTTTCAACACACACCAATGTGCAATGCTCTGTAATCACACACAGACACACCCACGCACGCACACACATACACACACGCACACACGCATATACATACACACACGTACACACATACGCAAGCACGCATGCACATACACACACGTACGCATGCACTCACACATACCCTCTTTCCCACTCCCTATTGTAAACACAATGCTCACCCATTCAAACAGTTTGTTAACTAATCCAGCCAAAAAGAGTGATTAGCCAACACATTTGGATTAAAATATCATGGAGTTGATGCAAACTTCGACTGGAAGCCAGTATTTAACAATTATAATAATAAAACTGTTTTACATTACATCAAAGATTGTACAGTCGTGGCCAAAGGTTTTGAGAATGACACAAATATTAATTTGCACAAAGTTTGCTGCTTCAGTGTCTTTAGATATTTTTGTCAGATGTTACTATGGAATACTGAAGTATAATTACAAGCATTTCATAAGTGTCAAAGGTTTTTATTGACAATTTCATGAAGTTGATGCAAAGAGTCAATATTTGCAGTGTTGACCCTTCTTTTTCAAGACCTCTGCAATCCACCCTGGCATGCTGTCAATTAACTTCTGGGCCACATCCTGACTGATGGCAGCCCATTCTTGCATAATCAATGCTTGGAGTTTGTCAGAATTTGTTGGTTTTTGTTTGTCCACCCGCCTCTTGAGGATTGACCACAAGTTCTCAATGGGATTAAGGTCTGGGGAGTTTCCTGGCCATGGACCCAAAATATCGATGTTTTGTTCCCGAGCCACTTAGTTATCACTTTTGCCTTATGGAAAGGTGCTCCATCATGCTGGAAAAGGCATTGTTCATCACCAAACTGTTCCTGAATGGTTGGGAGAAGTTGCTCTCGGAGGATGTGTTGGTACCATTCTTTATGCATGGGTGTGTTCTTGGGCAAAATTGTGAGTGAGCCCACTCCTTTGGCTGAGAAGCAACCCCACACATGAATGGTCTCAGGATGCTTTACTGTTGGCATGACACAGGACTGATGGTAGGGCTCACCTTGTCTTCTCCGGACAAGCTTTTTTCCGGATGCCCCCAAAAATCAGAAAGGGGATTCATCAGAGAAAATGACTTTACCTCAGTCCTCAGCAGTCCAATCCCTGTACCTTTTGCAGAATATCAGTCTGTCCCTGATATTTGTACTGGAGAGAAGTGGCTTGTTTGCTGCCCTTCTTGACGTCAGGCCATCCTCCAAAAGTATTCGCCTCACTGTGCGTGCAGATGCACTCACACCTGCCTGCTGCCATTCTTGAGCAAGCTCTGTACTGGTGGTGCCCCGATCCCGCAGCTGAATCAACTTTAGGAGATGGTCCTGGCGCTTGCTGGACTTTCTTTGGCACCCTGAAGCCTTCTTCACAACAATTGAACCGCTTTCCTTGAAGTTCTTGATGATCCGATAAATGGTTGATTTAAGTGCCATCTTACTGGCAGCAATATCCTTGCCTGTGAAGCCCTTTTTGTGCAAAGCAATGATGATGGCACGTGTTTCCTTGCAGGAAACCATGGTTGACAGAGGAAGAACAATGATTCCAAGCACCACCCTCCTTATGAAGCTTCCAGTCTGTTATTCAAACTCAATCAGCATAACAGAGTGATCTCCAGCCTTGTCCTCGTCAACACTCACACCTGTGTTAACAAGAGAATCACTGACATGATGTCAGCTGGTCCTTTTGTGGCAGGGCTGAAATGCAGTGGAAATGTTTTGGGGGAATTCAGTTAATTTGCATGGCAAAGAGGGACTTTGCAATTCATCTGATCACTCTTCATGACATTATAGAGTATATGCAAATTGCCATCATACAAACTGAGGCAGCAGACTTTGTGAAAAATAATATTTGTGTCATTCTCAAAACTTTTGGCCATGACTGTATATCACACTTACAGACCTAAGGGGCACACAATGATACACGCCCAACAAGTCACGTAAACAAAAGATGCATCAAGCAATGAGAAGCAAGGGTCAAATGGTGGAAAAGATTGCCACCTACACTATGTAATCATTGGTCAAAATGTTGGATGTCGAGGCATCTTACACTGTTTGTACAACATTTAACCGTAGATGAAAAGTGGGATATGGTTTTAAGGCAGTCAAAGATATGGTGTTGCAACCAGAAATAGACTCACAGCAATTACCATCCTGGCCTTGTAGTTATGAAAGATCAATGTGTGCCAGCTCTCTTTGAACATAACAATGTATTTCATCTCATGATGCAAAGCACTTTCAGATAAATTTTGTATTGAAAATTGCTAGGACATCCAGAGGAAATGTATTTTTATTCATTGCCAGACTAACCTTGAAATCGTTACTGCATCTAGAATGCAGTAAACAGGTACACAGGCTAATGCTGTACAGCTAAGCACTGTACATGTAATCCTCTACAGTTGGTGGGTGTATGTAGAGTAGGCTGAGATGCAGAACTGGCCTGTGTTTGCACAGTCCACGTTGTTGAAACTGGCCCTGTTGGCACTTCTCTTCTGGTGGTGCTGAATGGACAGCTCCACTCTCGCCTTATTCAATAGCTACAACACTCTCAATATTGTAGAAACAAATATAATGTTTTGTCCCCCTATTCTAACATGACTCCCCATTCAGATATGACAGACAACCATGGCTATTTGAAAATGTATAATCCTATCTAAACATACAAAGCAAATGCATAATGCAACCAGGCTAGTACGATATACAAAGGCTACATTACACTGAGTATGTGTGGATATTTTTGGAAGCTGCCACATTATCTGTGATATTCCCTAAAAATAGTTCACTAACTTACAACATTAACTTTCAATTGAAAGATTAAAGATTTGGATAAGTGTGATAATTGGGGAAGTGCTGCTTTAGGGAAGCAGTCCGTGTCCCCTGTGGATCACAAATGCAGAGCCAAAATTGAAAGTATGCCTGAGAAAAGAAGGAGAAGACAGCTAGAAAGTGAAATTGAACAAAGCTCTCCCGTCACTGTATGGTCAGATAATCCAAGTATATGTATGCATGAGGCAGGCCTTGAGAATAATTAAATAACAGAACAACCAGAGAGAAGCATTCACTTTCTATGTCCCTATATGTTTAAAAAAATACATGATGTGTGGTCCAATCCAATATTTACATTTTAATGAGCCCTGTGCACTTAGTAGCCTTGGTAGTATTTATCATGCAATAAAAAGGCAGTCTTCAGGGTGGGCCAGAGCCCTGGCCCAGCCTCAGCAGCAGTGCACACAAGGCTATGGGAGGGTAGCTCTGACAGTCCTATTAAGGGGGAATGAGGGGGGATTTGCCTTACCTTGGCAAATTATCTCTCATACCCTGTGACAGCTATGGCAGCTCCTCAGAGCTGCTCTGTGCTGTGAAACCACCCTGTTCACTCATTTGGAACACTCAAGACTCCAATGTCTCTTTGAAATCCAAGAACAACAAAGTTAAATTGGACAAATGCAAGTATCCATTGCTCAGGAAGGACAGGGAGAGTTGGAGTGCAGGGCTAAACAAGAGGGGAGAACTGACGGACAGTTTGGGGCTGAAAAGCATACAAGGCAATTTAAGAATGTTATATTCAATCTCCCCTGGAAGGAAACCTGAAGCACAATCCTGTCCTCCTATTTCCTTCCTATCTGACATACCATGTACAATGTATCAATACTAACTTGTCACAGAAAGCAGACAGGAGAGGGGAGATGGAATGTCAGGTGAGAGCACTCCCTGAGCAACGATCAGTAGACCCTGCAAAGACAAGGTTATGACTCAACCCTGTTTCAAATGTATTAAGAGCTCTTGCTTTCTGAGGGTTTGTAAAATAGCACCAAGCCTTGTACGGTGAAGTGTTTATGATTGAATAGAAACATATATTAACACAATGATCAATGACTGTCTTGCAGGAATTGAATGACGTTAGAGTGGGGTTGGGTTCAGTTAAGGCAGTGCTTGAGAAGGTCCTGGATAACCCAGTGAAAATGCAATGAAGGAACAAATGGCCTTTCCTCCTCTCCACCGCTATCCCCTATCCCCTCTCTCCACTCCTACCCCCCTATCTAGCCTCTCCACCCCTATTCCCTCTCCACCCATATCCCCCTATGTAGCCTCTCCACCACTCCAGCCTCTGGGGTGAAACCGTTGGAGACAAAACTCAGTCAGATGTAACTGATGCGGACATCAGGTGGAGGACCCACTTACAGCTGGTCTCAGCTGAGTTCCCCATGACTGCCTGGTGCACCCCGCCACGCTGTCACGCCTCCAACAGACAGTTCTATTTTTCCCCTGCCTCCCCTCTCTGCCTCCAGAAGGTGCTCAACAGTGACTAAACACTCTCAAATGACCTTATCAATTGTTTTATTATTTTCGGCTGTGCTAGACAAGGTGTCAGAAACACATTCTGGTCTCATAGCTTTAGTTTGAATTCCCTGTCACGGTAGGGGTCCGATGCTAGGGGATTGAGCCCAGGGTGATTAGAATAAAAGCTGTAGTCATGTCTATGAATACACAATAAGCACAACTCACTTGCAGTTTAGTGAGGAATACTTTGATTAGAGAGTGCCAAATCTTGACAAGGACACCGACGGTAGTGTTAACAGTTTTTTTTTCTTCATACCTGTGATTTTAGGTAATCAATAAGTATTCAAGGATCTAACAAATACTTATCTTTACCAGTAAAGCATGGCTGTATGTCTTAACGTGTTAATTGATAACATATATCTTCTTATAAATATACTGTATATGTACACTTAGAAGAAAAGGGTTCTAAAGGGGATTCTTCGGATGTCCCAGTAGGAGAACCCTTTTTGGTTCCAAGTAGAACCCTTTTTGGTTCCAGGTAGAACTTTTTGGGGTTCCAAGTAGAACCCTCTGTGGAAAGGGTTCTACATTGAATTCAAAAGGCTTCTACCTGGAACCAAAAGGGTTCTACCTGGAACCAAAAATGGTTCTTCAAAGAGTTATTCTGTAAGGACAGCCAAAGAATCCTTTTAGGTTTTAGATAGCACCTTTTTTTCTAAGTGTATCTGCATTGCTCTCTGTATCAGCGAACAGGTAGATCATTGAATTACACAGAGAAAAACCAAATCCTCTCCAAAGTCCCAGCAGTAGTCAGTGCAGTTAATAAAACATCCACTCCCATTCCAACTGCCTGTAGTAATTGAAACCCTCACCTTGCAAAAGGGAGAGGTTATGGGAAGATCACTGCTGCTAAAAAGACTGTTTAAAATATTCATAAAGGAATAATTGAAGATATTTCCAGCTGGCTTATTTTTAATGATGATGTACAGTAGGTGAGGGAGATTGAGTGAAGTACACATTAGAGGAAAACACTGACTCATGTAAAGACATGAAGGATGTCTGCAACTCTGATGCTCTTAATGTGATTTATTGAGACACACATCCCAGACATTCCGACTCCCCTCGGAACGACCTGACCAGATGAATGCTACATTATTTTTGTGAAGATAGAAACATGCATTTTCTGAAAACAAACATTTTCCTTGATCTGGGTACTCAGGCTAGGCTGGGGAAGACTGGTGAAGACAATTTACATTTGTAAATGCAATTAAATTTTTGTTCAAATTGATTATTTGTCTAAAATGCTTTTTCCAAAATCTTTGTACTTAGACTAGGCTGTTGATATACCAAACAAGCTTTCACAGACTCCAAAACTCATTACACTCAATGTTCTTAGCTTAGCGAAACCTGATTTACAGACGTGATTGCTACACTATTTCTGTGAATTGTATTATTTGTCTTAAAACATACATTTTACATGATCTGCGTACTCAGACTAGGCTGTAGGTATTCCATATCAGCTCCCACAGACTCCAAAACAATCTTTACACAATGTTCTCAGCTTAGGGAAGCCTGATGAAGACAATTTGCAGTTGTGAATGCTACACTATTTTTGTTGCCCAGTAATCACTGTCTTCATCTTTCTCACTATGCCCACTGTGTTCCTCCCTCCCTGTCACTGATTAAAACTACAATCATTACGAAGAGTTGAATGAGGAATGGGTTTCTTTACCACGGTTGACTATACTTTGCCAGTGGACATGCCCTTGCATCTTTTTCAACATTATGAATCTGAAGATAAAAGTTGACTAACGTTGTTGACTAATTTATTTACAAAGTGCACACATATACACAATTACACATAGGGATATTTTCGGTACAGCGGTTCAAATGTAATTATTAGCTTATCTAAAAGTATGGAGGAGAACCTACCTGATGCTGTAATATCGAGATAATATTTAAATTCACATTAGATCTGGGGAGACAAATCTAATTTGCTTTTTAGTGTGTCTCACGTTGTTTCATTTGCTTAATTATGGAATTTTCCAAACTCGTGTTGACTTGTAAACAAATAAAAAAGCCAATTAAATCATGAAAATGAACTTCAGTTTATAATGTGTTTATTATTTTGTGCAGTGTGTGTGTGTGTGTGTGTGTGTGTGTGTGTGTGTGTGTGTGTGTGTGTACAGTGCCTATAGAAAGTTTCTAACATGTATTGACTCAGGGGGGTGAATACTTATCTAATCAAGGTATATTAGTGTTTTATTATATTTTATTATTATATATCTTTAAAATAATAATAATAATAATAATCTTCCACTTTGACATTACAGAGTATTTTGTTCAGATCGTAAAAAAATTTACAAGGAAATCCATAAATTATTTTATTGTAACACAATAAAATGTGAAGAAATACAAGGGGTGTAGACTTTCTATAGGCACTGTATGTGCATACCGATAAGATGTTGGTTTTATGCATGAGGAGAGAGATCATATTCTAATATGCAGACACCAAAGTATAAAACAAAAATGTAATCCAACAATCAAAAGCATAAACAACCATGTACTGTAGATGCAGCCTTGGTGAGAGAATAATGGCCTGGTGAAAAACTAGGATCACAGCTCTTTGTGCTTGTATTGATAAGGACAAAGCAGACCCAGAACCAGGTCATTAGAAAACTGTGAGCTCTAATGAGAAATGTCAATGTGCAGCAAATAGACGAAACAATCAATATTAGAGCTGTTAATAACGCGCTAACGGAACCTATTCCACATAGACACACGGTGGAAGCTGCTGTTATGTAGCGCTGTCTGTCTCAAAATCAGCTCTGCGTGCAGCTTTGAGCAACTATTTTGAAGGAAAATGTACAGAAAGTTCAACCATAAACACATTCTCAGATGTTTTTTAGATAACAGCAAAAACATCATTTGTACAGATGTAGCTAGCTAGTTATGCTAACGTTAGCTAGCTAACCAAACACATGTTTACAATGCAATGGCTGAATGCCTCTTGATATAACTCTAACTTTCCACAATTATTTTAATCAGAACAGGACATCCATTCCATTTAACTACTGTTTTTGTTGTAGTTCTCAGGTCAAAATATTTAAGCAAATGATGCCAATTCTAGTTCATGTTGTAGTAGCCTTGGCTAGATCTAATAGCTGTATTAGCCTACATGAACTCAGACACACAAAAAAACAGCAGATGTATCTAGATATACTGTGCCAAGTACCTCAATTGTTTGAGCAGTCTTAAATGGCAGATAGAATAGTGTTTCTAAGCTGTGTGTTTCTGTAATGTGTAATAAAGTAGGTGATGTGACTCTCCATGGCTGTTGAGCCGAGCCTCAGGTGAGAGGATTCCTACTGTCACATTCAATATCAGCTAGATTGTCTCCTTTAATTATCGACCTGAGTTAGGGATGGAAGTTATGATCTCTCTCTCTCTTTACTCGGTTCAAATATCTCTTTCTCCCTCTCCCTCTCTCTGATTCTCTCTTTCTCCCGCTCTCTCCCTCTCTCACTCTCTCTTAAACTCTTTCTATCTAACAGTGCTCAATGGACTTGGGTGCAAAGTGAAAATTTGTAAAGGTTTCAGGTAATACTTGAGAGATTTTAGTATCGAGTAGTAAAACCTTGATAGTTCAAATTTTTCAAGTTTCTGCAGATGTGGATATTTGGTTATTCATTTTGTTCCCTGCTACATTAGTCTATTATTTCGTTCTCTTTCTTTCATTCTTTCTTTCATTAAAATCCTTGAGTAAAGGCTACCCATTGGATTGCCTCCCTATGTTTATTTATTGGTGGCGGCACGCTGCACTTCTACTAAATCTAATGGTATTTGCACTCCTATTCATTCTGGCGGTCTGCCACAATTCAGTTGCTTTTCATTTATCAAAGGGCTCTCTGCACAGACTGCACTAACCGAGCAATCAGTCCTTATTGTGCTTTTCCAACAGCTTATTACATTGGAACAGGCCAACAATGCAAAAAATATGCGTCGGCATTATCTATTGCTGAGATTCTGGTATGATAATGAAGCATTCTTCTGTCCACAGTTCAGGGTGTCAGTCTCCTTGGCTCGTAGTTGCGGCAGGGTGAACGCACCATTAGTAGACCTCAGAGGAAGCTGAACTATAGATTACGATTTTAAGGGGATAGCAATTTGCCGTCCCCTCTGACCTCAACCCCCGATCAATTTTTTCAATATGGTATTTATAGATGTTACCAGGCTTAATATGACGATGCTACTTCTTCCCAATGGTGTCACATTAGGAATGCAAGACATGACAGACACCTTAAGTTCCCTGACTGGATGTTTTCCAAATATCGTAATATTGTACCCCTACAGCAATTATAGGGATCGTTGCTAGGGTACAGACAGCGTGAAAATGAACTCTTGCCACTTAACAGGATGTAGGATAATGTTTTGGCACAGCCCAGCTTCTAGGAGAGACTGTAGAAAACCAACACAGATAACTGTTTTCCAACACTTTACCTGATGCAGTGCAGAGCTGGGGATGAAGATGGAGTTAGGCACTGTAGAATGATTGATTTCACTTGCCATGTCAAGTCTATTGAATTGTATTTAATTAAAAGGTACAATTCAAATCTGGGTCAAATGCAGATGTCAAATAGTTTCTTACAGATACATGGATGTTTTGGGGATGTGTTTGATTTAGCTTGGAGTTTGCACTGTTTGTACTGACCGGAATGTGTTAGGGGAGAGTCGGGTATGTTGAGCAGTTTTTTTTTTTATATTCAGCATCACTATGTCAAGGGAAATGTAGTATTCCTTCTAACAAATATATCTACATATATATTGCAGGATGTTGTGTATCCCTGGAAATAATCAGAATTAATTTAAACATAACAGTTTTGAGAACATAGCTTGTCCAAAAGTGGTCTCTTTGCACATCTTACCCCAAGTATGGGGTAAATAGGGACAGGGTAAACTAGGGACACGTTTCTAACACTTTGTACTTTTTTAAACACTTTTAATATAGGATCTGGCCTGGTGTAACCTCATATCCCAGTGATAATACCTTGCCTTTCGGCTGGGAAGAAAGCACTTAAATTGACCCTTCGCTAAGCCCCACCCCCCTTGGTTACCGTTGCAACCTCAGACAACATTTTCCCAGGAAGCCCATTTCCCCATTCAAACCCCTGGCAAAATCCCTTCACAATGATTTCAAACTGTGTTTTTAATACACAATGGAATTAAACACAGACTACCCCTTGCTAATCAGGAAACTCACTGGTACGTTGTGGTGAACTGTCATTACATTTGCTTCACGGGAAACTGGTAAAATGATGTTTGTAGTGTGACTAGCCATTGAATAGCTCTGAATTCACTGTCAATATGTAGTCAAAGCTACTAACCACTTTTGGAGCTAACTAGTGCTCTCAAGTCCTATCCTGATGTCAACAGCAGATGGGAGTGGCTCAACTAACTGTTTCGCACGACTTACCTCACTCTCTCTTACTGTAGAATGATATAGCTTAAAGGTACCAAACAGACCTGGGTCAAATGCAGATGCATGGGTGTTTTTATTTAACTAGACAGGGAGCGGTGGGTCGCTACTCCCGACACCACCAGGTAAAATGTAAAGCGCCAAATTCAAAATCCCAAAGTTGAATTATTAAACATCTACCAATATACAAGTGTTTCATACTCATCAAAAGCTCTGTTTCTTGGCAATATCACAGCGTTGTCAGATTTCAAAAAGGCTTTACGGCGAAAGCTCTACATTTGATTGTTTGAGGACAGCACCTCACATACTTTCTCATAGCCATACTTTCTCATACTTTCTCATTAGCCAGCGTGGCACACACATAACACATTTCACAGCGAAAACAAATCAATTACCTGTTGAAGAACTTCTGCTGAGGTCATCCTAAGTGTCCAACAAAGACAATCCATGGTTNGGGTACTGTTGTCATCAAGGGGGGACCCACTTGTTTGGTCGTTTTCTCTGGTCTAAAGCATCCAAAATGGAGGGAAACACCATCTCGAGGCTGCTGACATCAAAAGGAAGCGATGTGTACTGCATTCATATGCCCTTATATGGTCATTTTCATGAGGGAGGGGTTCCCAAATGAGCAATGTGTCAAAATCACTTTTTCCAGGACAGAAATTCCTCTGGGTTTTGCCTGCCATATCCGTTCTGTTTCACTCACAGACAAATGGTTAACGGTTTTGGAAAATTCAGAGTGTTTCCTATCCTAAATATATGCATATCCTATTTTCTGGGCCTGAATGGGAGGCATTTTACTTTGGGCACGCCAGGCTCTCCAAAACCGTCACCTCAGGAGCTGCTCCCTGAGAAGTTAACCTTTATTTAACCAGGTAAGACCCATTGTGGTTAAAAACCTATTTTGCGAGTGTGACCTGGCAAGAAGGCAAAACAGGGAAATAGCAGCATGTACATAAAATCGTGTGTTAAAAAATACAACATACACACAGAAGACAGTGTCACAAGTTACAGACACATTTGAATGTTAGAAACAACTGTAGCTATCACAAACAGTGTCGCTGATCAGAGTCTGAAAAACAGGCAAGGACACTAACTTTAATATATTTTGAAGCATGCTCCATGATGAAGGGGCATTCTGGGAAAAAATATTTTTTCCCCATTTCAAAAGCCTTAGGAACAGACAATGACAGCAGCGACTGTAAACGATGACTGTATTGAGTGAGTGATCTGATCAGTAAGGAACAGAGATACAAAGGGAGTTGCCCTATAAATGCTTTGTACACAAAAGTTTACCAGTGCTTTAGCCTCCTGGTGGAAAGAGAGATCCATTACACCATGGCATACAAATCACAGTGATGGGTGAATGATCTAGCGTTCGTAAAAAAATTCAAAGCACAATGATACACTGTGTCCAGAGAATTGAATGTACTTGCTGAGGCCTGCATTTAGACAATATGACCATAATCCAGCACTGATTAAAAAGTGCTTTGAACAAGATCCTTTCTAACTGACATTGAAAAGCAAGATTTGTAACTAAAATAGAAACCCAGTTTCAACTTCAGTTTCTTTGTGAAGTTACTAATGTACTGTTTAAAATTCAGCATTTCATCTAACCAAATGCTAAGATACTTATAGGAGGTGACCCTATCCATTTTCTGGCCTTTTAGAGTTAAAATCTCCAAGTGACTCCATCTATCTACATTCACAGAAGAGAAAACCATACATTTTGCATTAAGCACAAGTTTCGATTCTAAAGGTTGCCTTTGAATTGCATCAATAGCCAACTGTAAGTTCTAAAAAGCCTTCTCATTATTAGATGCGCTAGAATAAATAACTGTGTCATCAGCATACAGATGGAGATTTGCAGAGTCAACAGTCATCCCTATGTTATTTATATACAGCGTAAAAAGGATCAGACCTATAACTCAGCCCTGGAGAACTCCTTTCGTAACTCAGATTTCATACCCTCCTGTGCTACACACTGTGTTCTGTCAGAAAGGTAGTTTAAAACCGCTACAGGATCGGTGTGTCCCCCGCGGGATGGTTGAGCTAACATAGGCTAATGTGATTAGCATGAGGTTGTAAGTAACAAGAACATTTCAGAGGACATAGACATATCTGATATGGGCAGAAGGCTTAAATTCCTGCTAATCTAAATACATTGTCCAATTTACAGTAGCTATTACAGTGAACGAATACCATTCAATTGTTTGAGGAGAGTCCACAGGTATGAACTAGAAAATGTATTAATAAACCAATTAGGCACATTTGGGCAGTCTTGATACACCATTTTGAACAGAAATGGAGTGGTTCATTGAATCAGTCTAAAACTTTGCACATACAATGCTGCCATCTAGTGGCCAAAATGTAAATTGCGCCTGGGCTGGAATAGTACATTATGGTCTCTTGCATTTCAAAGATGATGAAAAAAGAACAAAAACAAATGCATGTTTTTTTCCTTGTATTATCTTTTACCAGATCTAATGTGTTATATTCTCCTACATTATCCACAAACTTCAAAGTGTTTCCTTTCAAATGGTATCAATATCCTTGCTTCAGGTCCTGAGCTACAGGCAGTTAGATTTGGGTATGTCATTTTAGGCGAAAATTGAAAAAAAAGGTCAGATCCAACCAACCTTTTTTAATCTATACAACAGCAGGGTATGGTCAACAGTGTCAACAGGGTCTTCGATAAGTCAATAAAAAGTTACACATTTTTTTGTCCTGAGCATTTAGAATATCACCTACAACTTTAGTTACTGCAGTAATTGTACTATGCTTGACTCTTAAACCCAACTGGAATTGAAATAAAACTGAGTTATTATAAAGAAAGTATTTCAACTGTGAGTTCACCAGGTTTTCCAAAACTTATGCCAGTGCAGACATTTTAGAAATGGGACGATAATTATCCAACTGGGACGGATCTTCACCCCATTTATTTCATTGGTAAAATGAAATAGATGCAGCAGTTTCATTCACAGACTCATTCGAGATGTTAGGATGGAGTTCATTATCAAATAAATGCCCATCCTTAGCAAAATACTCATTACACATGTCAAGCAGTTTATTTTTGTCAGTCAACTTCAGCGGAAGACCAGTGGATTTCGTGTTAGCATTCATGGATTTAATGGTTTTACATAATTTCGTCAGTTCTTGAGGTTTGCCATGGTTGATTTGTAATAGAAGCTAGATTTGCATTTCTTTATTAACAAGGTGCACTTATTTTTTTCAGTGCCCTGAATAACTGCCATTCAGCCTGGGAATTACCTTTCTGGCTTTGGCCCATTGTGAATTTCGTTTACGGATGAAATCAGATAATTAACCTGTAAACCAGGGATTGTCTCTACCTCTTACCCGGTACTTTTTGAGAGGGTGGTGTTTATCACAGATAGTAGAAAACATGGAATGAAAATAGGAGAATGCCTCCTCGATGTCCGGAACTTATAGAGCTATTGAACTGCTTTCCTATAGAACTGCTTTCCTATTTGGGGTATGCTTGATTTAGCTTGGAGTTTGCACTTTTGGGAGTTTGCACTTTATGAACTAACTGGCATCATATCATCCCGATCATATGGCCAGTGTTCCAGCCAAGAGGATACCTGATAGGTGACACCTGACACCCTGTCACCAAACCCATTATTAGTCCTGACACAGTGCGATGTGTAATATTGATCACTTTTGCCAATAATGTGATCACCTGCTGTGTCTGTACAAGGGGATGTGGATTTGGGAGGAACCTATGTAGACTATAGTGGCGCAGGTCTCTAAATATGAATGGATGTGTAGTGTGTGTGTGTGTTTGTGTGTGTGTGTGTGTGTTCGTGTAAGCATGTGCATAATGTGTCTGTCTGTGTCTGTGTTTGTTGCTGTTTGTCTCTGTATAGCAGAGTTGTTGTTGTCCTTAAGATGACAGAGGTTTGATTCAATTCCTTACCGTGCATATAATCTAGATGTAGCTACCTCTAGCTATTTATGCATTCAACCTACAATAAATACCTCCCTTTGGTTTCTCCTGGCACTCAGTGTGTCATATCATTAATAACATTATAATTGAATAAATAATGTTACAGTGCTTGGTCTAACCTGTTGTATTAGTAATCAATTTAGCTTTCTGAGGGAATCCCAAGACAGGTAAAAAGGGGTTGACGTATGTGGCGAAAAAAGGCATCCGAGGGTGGAATTGTTTTACTATGCAAAAGCATGCCTACTCTCATGCCTGGCAAAGGCAAAGAGGCATCCTGAAGCATTCAGAACCACTTACGCACACCTCCCAATCAATACCGCTCATTCAGACATAAATTACTCTATAAGTTTTTCGGCTGAACGAGTGAGAGTTCAGATAGTTTGATGTATGTGATAAGTAGGCCTTTTTAATGGTAGCTCATAATTTCATAGATCAATGAGTATTACCTACAGCAGTAAAAAGGTAGAATTTGTAATGGGGCCAAACTCTATATTCACCTCCCCATTGTCTAGCAAGGACATTGCCTTTAAAAAATCCTTGGCTACTGTCTTCTTTGAACGTTTATCTTCGCTGTCATATCCTAACAGCAGATATGATTGGAAAATCTAAGCCGGAGAAGAGAACAGTAATCCTATAGAATTACTTTAGCTCATTCGACAGTCAGTATGCAATATGCATTGGTGAAAGAATCTCTCTGGTTGGAAAACTTTCTGTCTGAAATGGGTTCAGTTAGCGAGCTAGCTAAACTAAGTATGCAACTAGGTGATTGATTATGTTGCAAATGTACAACTCACAACCCCAGGTGGATATGGCAGTGAGTTACAAGGCACTACACACGATTTGTAAACTCAGCATAACATTTTAACTAGTAGCAGTGGGGGCAATATCTATCACTGAAGTGATAAATGGCTTGCAACGACACTCAAAGCAGCTCTCGCCCATAAAAGACCATTAAATTCAAACGCAGGTAATAGAACCAGAGATGTATAATTATAATTCGACTTCTGTTGGGAAGCCATCGTTCTAGCTGCAGTAGCTTCAGGCCATTCCTGACCCAAAAGCCGGCATTCAGTGGACGAAACGAACAGCTTTGCTACATAAATGCAATTTGAAGTAGGCAATTGCATCTTCACATTCACCCAAAATATATCAAAATGGGCTGGCTATTATGAACCGCTCAGGCTAGATAAGCAGTCTCAGCTGCTGAGTATGGAGTGGAATTAGCTAGGAAACCTTTATTCATCCCAGACATGTTTACTGGTCCTGCAGGGGAAGCTTGCGAAATTGGTGTAAAATTCAATTAACACATAGCCTGAAAATACCCAGAGCAAATACCAGCTATTTAATTGTATACAGAGATGTTGCATATTACTTGTCCCAGCTCATTGGCTTGAAACACATTGCTAATTCCATTTAGCCGATAGGTGAGGAGCTTGCTGAGAAGATCAGTTAAGGACACAGGTTTGTTCTAAAGGATAAACACACTGAAAAATATGAAGAAAGTATCTATTGATTAAAGAGGTGACCATGAAAATCCAGATTTGTATACTATATCTAATACCGGGTCCTGAGAAAAGGGGAATCCATCACTATTGGCATTTTGTGTTGATGACCCGAGAAAGTGAGGGAGCTTTATGGAGGCATTATAGGCGGGCTGTCTGGGCTTTTTTAAAGGCACATCACTCAGGGTGTCGCAGAAATTGGTTGGCACCCGTCAGCTCTCAACAGAACATTCCACCACTGGACCTCAACTCCAAACACAGCTGCTCCACACTGATGGGAACCTCTGACGCACAGGTACACACATGAATGCAAGCGCACATACACAAAGCCACGCAAACACACACATACTAAGCGATAGAGATTTTCAAGACACTGAGATCCAATCTAGATAGAGAGCAACAAATCAAACCGGCAGAGTGGAAAAACGATTTAAAGCCCCAGTGTAGTCAAAAACGTGACTTTCCTGTGTTTTTTATATTTTTCCACACTATGAGGTTGGAATAATCCTGTGAAATTGTGATAATTATGACAATGCCATTTTAGTGTAAGAGCTGCTTAAAAAGACCACCTGAAATTTCAGCCTGTTTTGGTTGGATAGAGTTTTGGCCTACCTAATGACGTCACCAGTGGGAAATGAGTTAACAGACCAATAAGAAAGAGAATTTAAACCTCTCTGCCAGTAACACCTAGTTTTCAGTTTATCCCTCCCTACTCAGACCACTCCCAGACAATCTTAGCTAAATTCTTGGTTGAGAAATTGCTTTTTGCGAAGAAGCTCGTTTTTGTTTATTTTTGTCTATTTTCATTAAAAACAATCACAGTAAGGTACTTAATTTTTACCCAGAAATGTTCTATTTAGAAAGAAATGGCTGCATTGTACCTTTAAGAAAACCCTTAAAACAACGCCAGGGTTCACCTCATCACTAAACTCCTTAATTCAATCTTTACTTGTTTTCACCTCTTCACTGTTTATTGCTGTCTGCAATTACAGCTATTTTTTAATAGATGAGTGTGTCTCCTAGTAATGGAGTGTTCCATTAAATCATTTCAGATATGTGTCTGTGTGTGCCATGCACATAAGCATGGCACACACACACACACACACACACACACACACACACACACACACACACACACACACACACACACACACACACACACACAGAGACACAGAGACACTGAGATATTTGAGGAATACTGTATGGGATGTTATGTTACAGTGCATAAGCATTCAGTGCACACGGCTCTCTCATTTCCATAACTGCTGAAGTTAGCTCCTGCCAGGTATTGGGAGAGCTTACTTCCTCCTGTGTTGCCCTGCCATTTAATCCGGAGGCCCTGTCAAGCGAGACTGATGAATCTTGTCAATCTCGGAGTGGCAAAAGATTTGATTGACCTAAAATCTAGTGCTAATTTATTAAATACATTGCTGGGATACAGAAACACAATTTGACTCCATTTGACTGTGAATATATATGGAATGTGAATAACTAAACTGGCAGGCCTACTTCTACTTCAGTTCGAGTTAACTTTGTTGTATTCATTCCACTAAAGACACATTATCTGAATTAGCAACATTAATGGTACTTTTTGAAACACAACAAAGTCCTTCCAGTTTTTTCACTTCAAGGATTTGGATTGAGACTCGTATGAACTTATTGTTGTTTTACAAAATACAAAAGCCTAAAAAATATGAAATGTTTCAAGCCAGTGACTGAAGTAAAACATGAATGAGATGAGGCACGACTTTATTTAATATTTCATAATCTGGCTCCTGTACCTCGGTTGAATGGCCAACCGACCGATTCCCCCCTCCATCAGTCCACTATCTTTAAAATTACTGTAACTCTGTGACACCTGCGATTTTTCTTCATTTTCGTGTCAACAACTTTCCATTCCAATAGCTTTATTCTCCTTAATAGGCATTCTAATAACATTAGACACCTTAAGGTTTTCAATCTGCGCTATGGTCTGAAGAGTTTATCCATTACTCCTGGACCCTGCACAGCACCACATTGCTCTAGGTCAGAGAACCTGACCTATTGTAGAAACCTGGACAGGCAGAGAGGAGAGGGCCAGAGAGCCACAACCCAACCCACATTTTGGCTTGTAGGCATTGTGCCACTGTGCCTTGGTCCACTACTAGTTGTTATTGATGACATTTAAATGATACCTGAGAACTGTGTTTCTCCTTTATTGCATAAGGTGGGAGATAGAGGTGAAGATGAGCAGTGTTTATTCGTTTTGCACAGGCTATGGCACTTCAGCAATGCTCTTGTATTTAGTGTGAAATTGTTTAATTAAAAGAGGGGATATTTAATCGTTTTCATGTTTACAACCGTATTAAATGGTTATGAGTTATCAGCACACCTTATGTCATTAGTGTATTCATTTTGCTGTACTGGTTGTCTCTGGGTTCATATGTCATACTACTGTTTAATTATCAAGCTTGAGGTGAGATGATAATAAAATGTTGCCAGACAGGTTTGGGTCTCTACAGGATGATGTTCTATGGGTCCCTCTATGTAACACCCAATGACACTTCAGCTGTGGCACATACGGCGTGTTGTTAGCAGAATGTTTTTGTGTTTATGCACTTATATTTTTCCGGTCAGTGCTGAGGAATCCTTCCATGGACAGACCTTACACTTGTTCTCATTATCTTGAGATTAAATAATCTGCTGTGCCACCCAGGTGGCATCTACACGTGTCCGAAATCTGTCTTGCCTACTACTTACTAAAACTACTGTACAGCACATCCACTTATCTGATTATCCGCTGTTCTCAAACATGCATAGGTCTCGAAAGACGATTCTCTCCTCAATAGTGTGCAGCGAATTCTACTAGATGAAAAGACAAAATTAGTATGACATCCTGGTATTTAAAGCATACTACATTTTTGGAAATTTCACATACTATCAAACTTTCTATTTTTGCATACCTAAAACGCCTACTATTTAGAACTCAAGTAGGCCTATGGGTATTCGGACCCACCCATTGTGAATGAGGTGAGTCACCCCCTATACAATGAGAAAGGACTATAAATCCAATCCATTATTATTAAGCCACTGACAATTTCACTGCGTGTGAATTCTTGTTTGGGGGAGGAAATGCTGCATTTGCATGTCCAGCAAGCATTGAAATCACAGAGGTAGCTGGTCTAGAGCAGGAATCAAGCACTGGTGAATCACATTGGCTGGGTAATGCAAATCCCTGGCTCATTAAAAAAGGTTGGATACAATACAGGGCATTTTTATCATTATGGGTTTCTGTTCTGTCGCAGAGATCCAGATTATTTGTGAACGTTTATCTACTGCTTCCAGGACAGATTATTCACTGAAGGTTAGCAGGATTGAAAATAGCTATATTGATTTCCAAAGCAGTGAGGTGCAATCAGGATTTGGTATTTAAGAGATAATAGTAAGGGAAAAACTAATTCGCTTTTTGCTCTGTCACTGTCCAATGCTCACAACTGTACGCTGTGCAATTGTAAGGTTAGTGCTACCCACCAGGTGAGGGTTTCACAGCATCACCGCTGCAGAAGTAATTTTGGAGGACAAATCGATCATTGAGTTGAGGATGTGGTTTACACACAAGGGAAATGACAGTCAATTCTCTCATCAAATGTCTAGACTCAAGTATAAATGCCATAACTGTTCTGTAAATCACTATTCCTTGAGGTACTTCCATTTTCATTCGGAATTAGGTGGCTGAAACATTGTGAGTATTGATTGCTGTCATAGACTTGTACCCAGGGTGTCATTACCGGAGCATGGTGGCCTTTGCTGTATAACCAACTGTAATATTAGGGATTACAGTCCTCAAATATCACCACCCAGGGCCTCTTTCTCCCATCTCAAGGCTTGAAAGGCTCATTACACAACCATTGTTCAGTCTTATATGTTATTATAGACCATAAATATTGTTAGAGGAATTTGTGTTGTGCCATCAACATGTCAAAGCGTCATTCCTTAGCTGTTGTAGCTGGATTTGACTAGAACACTAACCCACGCCCCCTTAGATGTATAGTGTCCCAGGGACGGCTCTAGCCTAGTTTCAAAACTGACATGACTTTGGTGTATGTAACTTGTGAGCTGTGGAAAGCATTTTTATCTTGAAGAATAATATAAATGGGGACAAATAGATGAATAAGACAACATCACAGACCTAAAGTGCCAGTGGTTCCCAACAGGGTGGGAAAGGGTTTGACGTGTGTCAAAGTATCCAAATACTCTTACTCTAGACCATGGATGGGCAACTGGCCCCCATTTTGTAGGCCCCCTTTTTGTGGGCCTGCAGATAAATTATTGCTCTGACCCTGAAAGGGGGCCTTACGAAACTGTGCTGCGCCACTGCCACAAGCACATCAAATCAAATCCAATCAAATGTTATTTGTCACATACACATGGTTAGCAGTTATTAATGCGAGTGTAGCGAAATGCTTGTGCTTTTAGTTCCGACCATGCAGTAGTATCTAACAAGTAATCTAACAATTTCACAACAACTACCTTATACACACAAGTGTAAGGGCAGACCGCAATAATTTTTCACATGCGCTGAATGCAGGTGTAGACCTCACCATGAGATGCTTACTTACAAACCCAACAATGCAGTTCATGAAAGAGTTAAGAAAACATTTACCAAATAAACTAAAGTATAAAATTATAAAAAGTAACACAATAAAATAACTATATACAGGGGGTATCAGTACTGAGTCAATGTGTGGGGAACAGGTTAGTCGAGGTAATTTGTTCACGTAGTTAGGGGTAAAGTGACTATGCATAGATAATAAACCGAGTAGCAGCAGTGTAAAAAGAAATGGGGAGGTGGGGGGGGTCAATGTAAATAGTCCGGGTGGCCAATTTATTAATTGTTCAGTAGTCTTTTGGCTTGGGGTTAGAAGCTGTTAAGGAGCCTTTTGGTCCTAGACTTGGCCTAGACCTGCATTTTCCTGTAGTCTACGATCAGCTCCTTTGTCTTGCTCACATTGAGGGAGAGGTTGTCTCTGACCTCCTCCCTATAGGCTGTCTCATCGTTGTTGGTTATCAGACCTACCACTGTTGTGTCGTGAGCAAACTTAATGATGGTGTTGGAGTCATGTTTGGCCACGCAGTCATGGGTGAACAGGGAGTACAGGAGGGGACTAAGCACGCACCCCCGAGGGGCCCCAGTGTTGAGGATCAGCGTGGCAACACGTGTTGTTGCCTACCCTTACCACCTGGGGGCGGCCTGTCAGGAAGTCCAGGATCCAGTTTCAGAGGGAGGTGTTTAGTCCCATGGTCCTTAGCTTAATGATGAGGTTTGTTGGCACTATAGTGTTGAACTCTGAGCTGTAGTCAATGAACAACATTCTCACAAAGGTGTTCCTTTTGTCCAGGTGGGAAAGGGCAGTGTGGAGTGTGATTGAGATTGCGTCATCAGTGGATCTGTTGGGGCGGTATGCGATTTGGAGTGGGTCTATAGTATCCGGGATGATGCTGGTGATGTGAGCCATGACCAGCCTTTCAAAGCATTTCATGGCTACCGACGTGAGTGCTACGGGGCGATAATCATTTAGGCAGGTTACCTTCACTTCCTTGGGCACAGGGACTATGGTGGTCTGCTTGAAACATGTAGGTATTACAGACTTGGTCAGGGAGAGGTTGAAAATATCTGTGAAGACACTTGCCAGTTCGTCCGTGCATGCTTTGAGTACACATCCTGGTAATCCGTCTGGCCCCACGGCTTTGTGAATGTTGACCTGTTTTAAGGTCTTGCTCATATTGGCTACCAAGAGCGTTATCACACAGTCGTACGGAACAGCTGGTGCTCTCACGCATTCTTCAATGTTGCTTGACTCGAAGCGAGCATAAAAGTTATTTAGCTCGTCTGGTAGGCTCGCGTCACTGGGCAGTTCGCGGCTGGGTTACCCTTTGTAGTCCGTAATAGTTTTCAAGCCCTGCCACATCCGACGAGCATCAGAGACGGTGTTGTAGGATTCAATCTTAATCCTGTATTGACGCGTTGCCTGTTTGATGGTTGATCTGACGGCATAGCGGGATTTCTTATAAGCATCCGGATTAGTGTCCCACTCCTTGAAAGCGCGGCTCTATGGTTTAGCTCGATGCGGATGCTGCCTGTAATCCATGGCTTCTGGTTGGGTTATGTATGTACGGTCACAATGCCATTGGATGAATCCCGGAAAATATTTCAGTCTGTGCTAGCAAAACTGTCCTGTAGCATAGCATCCGCATAATCTGACCACTTCTGTATTGAGCGAGTCACTGGTACTTCCTGCTTTAGTTTTTGCTTGTAAGCAGGAATCAGGAGGATAGAATTATGGTCAGATTTGCCAAATGGAGGGAGAGCTTTGTATGCGTCTCTGTGTGTGGAGTAAAGGTGGTCTAGAGTTTTTTATTTTCCTCTGGTTGCACATGCTGATAGAAATGAGTTAAAACGGATTTAAGTTTGCCTTCATTAAAGTCTCTGGTCAGTAGGAGCGCCGCTTCTGGATAAGCATTTTCTTGTTTGCTTATGGCCTTAGACACCACCCCCCTCCGCACCTTGTCTTACCAGACGTAGCTTCTCTGTCCTGTCAATGCATGGAAAATCCTGCCAGCTCTATATTATCTGTGTCGTTGTTCAGCCATGCCTCGGTGAAACATAAGATATTACAGTTTTTAAAGTCACGTTGGTAGGATAGTCATGATCGTTTATATCATCCATTTTGTTTTCCGATGATTGCACGTTGGCCGATAAAATGAATGGTAGTAGAAGTCTAGTCACTCGCCTACGAATTCTCAGAAGGCAGCCTGAACTACGGCCCATTATTCTCTGTCTTTTCTTCACACAAATGATGGGGATTTGGGCCCGTTCCCGAGAAAGCAGTATATCCTTCTTGTCAGACTCGTTAAAGAAGAAATCTTCATCCAGTTCAAGGTGAGTAATCGCTGTTCTGATGTCCAGAAGTTATTTTCGGTCACAAGAGACAGTAGCAGCAACATTATGTACAAAATAAGTAAAAACATAAGTTACAAACAACGCAAAAAACTAACAAAATAGCACAGTTAGCCATCCCCTCCAGCGCCATTCTATATTGGTAGCACTTCCTGCTGTCACAACAATCATTGAGCATCGAAAAAGAAAGTTCACTTGTTTTTCACAGTCCTCATTTTACAAACAATTCTGAAGTTTCAGAACTAAGAAAGTGTTCATGATTGAAGCCAATCTTACATGAATATAATCTCTTTGAGGGCTTAAAGGCTCTCTCCCAGGTTTGATGTGGTTTTTAGTGGACAATGTGGGCTAAGCAACTGCCAGTGACTATGGCAGTCGCGGTGTCTGAAATCTGTCTGGCCTACTACTTACTAAAACTGCATACTGTGTACTAATCATACTACATACTACTGAGATGCTGTTAAGTAAAACTGTATGCAGTAAGCAACACATATCAATAAACTAGACTCATCCATACTGAGAATGTATCATCAAATGCGCAATTGTGTTGTTTCCCACCATTTGTTCATTTTGGTACAGCGGGTGTCATTATCATTATCAGTCAAATACAAGTGGATCTGAAACAAGGGCTCTCTTTCTCAATAGTGTGCAGCTAATCTCGGTTAACCCAGAAAAAAAAATGTTGCGTAATTTGGTCAGCTGCGTGATTTAGTTCTGGGTCCATACTTTCTGAAATTGGGAGTTCCGGTTTGCGAAGTCTCCACCATTGCAAAAGGAAATGAAACGCAAGTACGGGTTTTCGGACACGGCCAATAACTATTCTCCTCATCTGATGTCCAAGGTCAACATTGTCATATTTGGGAGTGAGGTGGGCATTGATCAAGAATGGGACTGTCTGAAGTGTGTTAGATAAAATCTACCCGCAGCTGGGCCGAGGGTGAACTGTAAAGCACTTTCTGACAGGTTTTTGTTAAAAGTGTTGGATAAAGAAAATTGTGTTGCTTGATTGATCTTTGCCCGTGTATTTCCGTGTAGCTGGGCCTAGGAACGAGTATTGTGATGTAGTTAAGGGCCACGTTCTCAACCTTAAGTTAATGTAGCTGCAAAAACACCCTGATAGCCCATGGAGAATGGTAAAAGGAGTTGTCTATATATCTCAATGTGTCCACTGTGGTTTCTGCCCTATTCTTTTGTGCCTGACTGGACCTATATTTAATCTCCATTTCAGCTGTTTGTGTCAAATAGAATTTTTCTGTGTCGATTAAGCTTTTAATGTCCAGGAAACAACTGATTCTATAGCAAAAGTGTTCCCTTTACTGTGCATTACCTTTGACCCCCTCTGTGTCTGAAGTTCCCTGCTGAGATTCAAAGTGGATAAAAGCTGTGGCTCTGACAGCCTTTCACCGCAAGTGGCAGACAGACAGGGGGTTTCTGAGAGGGCCGAAGGGCAGCTTGGAGGTCACTAAGTAAAACCTTCCTTCTTCTGCTTAAGTGAGCAGAGCGGGATCTGACTGTGAATGGCGATGTTACCATCGGAAATTAATTGGTGATTTGATTGCAATACATTACATTGCAGTCATTCACATGGCAGCCTACAATCAACAGAGTAGCTCTCTGAACTATGCAAAGAATGGATCTAAGCACTTTGTGTTGCCAGCACCAGGCTCCAACCAACCGAACCATTTGGACAAAAATGCTGAAGTTAACATCCATATTCATGCAATATGTAATTTATTTATCTTAGCTTATTTCACATAGTGAAATACAAAAAAAACATTACACAAAAACAGATTTTCAGTCATATTTGTAATTTAGTTACTAGCGTGCATCCGTCCCTTTCAGAGAAAATGAAAAAGCAAACTCTTTTGTTCATCGGTTTGCCCTTGTCAGTGCTCATCTTTCACTGAACTCTTTCTGTGGCTACCTGTCTGTTCAAAGCAGGCTGTCCTTGACATCCACCCTGACAGGTAAAGAGTTGTCTTCAGTAAGGGTAATGCTGGCGGCCATCGATGTTTACAAAAGAGAACAAAATGTTGCAAAGGGCAAAGTGAATCATTAAAATAAATATTTGACTAACTAAATGGATAGAGTGTGGAAATGTTCTGCTTAGCCAGAATGTATGAGTCCATAATCCATTTCTTTTACATAGAGGTGACAAGTTTTAAAGAGGCAAAACAAAAATGTATTTGGTTAAATGCATATTCTAATCAATGTGTAATTCATCACTAATTGCTGCTAGCTTCATTGTACAGTATTTCCTGCCTAAACCTATTTGTGAATGTGGGGTAATTACTGCGAGCGGAATTGCGAAGGAAACACTATAGGAAAACAGTTGGTGTTCCACAAAATACCTCCATTTAATTTTGCTCTGCAATTAACGGTTGTGAGGAGAATGTGTTTCAGGATGCAGCAATGGATGGTATCTAACACTGACATCTATAGAGTTGGACTCTCCTCTCCAGACACCAGCTAGTGGCTTGCGAAGTATTCACCCTTCTTGGCATTTTTCCTATTTTGTTGCCTTACAACCTGGAATTAAAATTGATTTTGTTGGGGGTTTGTATTATTTGATTTACACAACATGCCTACAACTTTGAAAATGCAAAATATTTTCATTGTGAAACAAACAAGAAATTAGACAAAAAAACTGAACTTGAGCGTGCATAACTATTCACCCAACAAATTCAATACTTTTTAGAGACACCTTTTGCAGCAATTACAGCTGAAAGTCTCTTGGGGTATGTCTCTACATGTTTGGCACATCTAGCCACTAGGAGTTTTACCCATTCTTCAAGGCAAAACTGCTCCAGCTCTTTCAAGTTGGATGGGTTCCGCTGGTGTACAGCAATCTTTAAGTCATACCACAGATTCTCAATTGGATTGAGTTCTGGGCTTTGGGTTCTAGGCCATTCCAAGACATTTAAATGTTTCCCCTTAAACCACTCGATTGTTGCTTTAGCAGTATGCTTAGGGTCATTGTCCTGCTGGAAGGTGAACCTCTGTCCCAGTCTCAAATCTCTGGAAGACTGAAATAGGTTTCCCTCAAAAATATCCATGTATTTAGCGACATCCATCATTCTTTCAATACTAACCAGTTTCCCAGTCCCTGCCGATGAAAAACATCCCCACAGCTTGATGCTGCCACCACCATGCTTCACTGTGGGGATGCTGTTCTCGGGGTGATGAGAGATGTTGGGTTTGCGCAAGACACAGTTTTTCCCTTGATGGCCAAAAAGCTAAATTTTAGTCTCATCTGACCAGAGTACCTTGTTCCATATTTTTGGGGAGTCTCCCACATGCCTTTTGGTGAACACCAAACGTGTTTGCTTATTTTTTTCTTTAAGCAATGGCTTTTTTCTGGCCACTCTTCCATAAAGCCCAGCTCTGTGGAATGTATGGCATAATGTGGTCCTATGGACAGATACTTCAATCTCCACTGTGGAGCTTTGCAGCTCCTTCAGGGTTATCTTTGGTCTCTTTGTTTTCTCTCTGGTGAATGCCCTCCTTGCTTGGTCCCTGAGTTTTGGTGGGAGGCCCTTTCTTGGCAGGTATGTTGTGGTGCCATATTCTTTCAATTTTTTTATAATGGGCTTACTGGTGCTCTGTGGGATGTTCAAAGTTTCAGATATTGTTTTATAACCCAACCCTGATCTGTACTTCTCCACAACTTTGTCCCTGACCTGTTTGGAGAGCTCCTTGGTCTTCATGGTGCCGCTTGCTTGGTCGTGCCCCTTGCTAAGTGGGGCTGCAGACTCTGGGGCCTTTCAGAGCAGGTGTATATACACTGAGATCATGTGACAGATCATGTGACACTTAGATTGCACACAGGTGTACTTTAGTTAACTAATTATGTGACTTCTGAAGGTAATTGGTTGGACCAGATCTTATTTAGGGGCTTCATAGCAAAGGGGGTGAATACATATGCACGCACCACTTTTCCATTTAAAAAAAAAAAAATTGTATAATGTCATTTTTTTCATTTCACGTCACCAATTTGCACTATTTTGTGTATGTCCATTACATGAAATCCAAATAAAAATATTTTTTAAATTACAGGTTGTAATGCAACAAAATAAGAAAATCGCCAAGGGGGATGAATACTTTTGCAAGGCACTGTATCCCTGGCACTCTGCTGCATTTTCATTCTCTCAGCTGACATCTGCCACACTCCCCGTTTGTAAACCACAAGGACTATTCTGAGATACAGAGAATGTGACAGGGCAATAAAGATAACAGCTTGACATATTTCAATCTTTAAATAACTTTGTGTAGGAACAGCTGTATAAAGTGCTAGGGATGGTACAGGACAGGTTTCTGCTCCTGTTAGGAAACCTTAGATAATATGTATGCCTAATCTTACTGTAAGTCGTATCACTGAACACTGAAAGAAAGTAAGAAAGAGAAGTGTAGGGGTGGAGAAAGTGACACAGAGAATGAAATAAAGAAATAGAATGAGAAAATTGTATTCAGCAGGAATTAATTTATAATTCGAGGCCTTTCAATGCTAGCATGTGCACCTGAGGATTGATGTAGTCAGAGAGAAGTATAGCAGTCTCTTATAATTATTTCTATACATTAAAACTTTTCCGTCTCCCTAAGACTGTTCATAAACTTGTGAAACAGTTTGCAGTATTCAATACAATACCGTATGCATAACTGTGTGGCTCAGATGATGTCTCTAAATCTTCTGCATTGTGGCAATGCTTTCCTTTGGAAAATAACATTGCCTGGAGCTATATGCAGGTATTCCAGGGAGGCAGCACATCTACGATTTACATCAATCCTTGGGAAATTGTGTAAGGTGCTTATGAAAGAGTCACCCATGAGCTGTGGGCACCCATCACATCACACGCTATCTGTCACCCAGATTGCTTATCTGCAGGAGCAGAATTCTCTCTAGGCACCAAAAAAAAAATAATTATGAAAAAGTAGCAGTAAAATCAATTCAAACCAACTAAAGTAAAGCTACTGAACATGTATAGCTGTGGTTGTATTGATAAAATATGCAGACAATGTTGTAAAGGAACTGATAGGTAACAGATTCATGTCTGGTCCTGTATGGAACAGAGTGACAGATTCTATAGAGGAAAAAACGTTCACCTTTCAATAGTCTGCCATTGAATGAGCTTGCCTTGACTTGTGATAAAGAGCATTTACCTCATCTAGCTCATCAATTATCAGAAAACATTTGGGTCATATTAGGGCATAAATTATATGGCTATTGCTTACATGTGTAGACTAATTGCTTTAAAATTCACCACTTGGGATGAACAGTTAATTAAGTATTTTTCACTTTGAAAACTGCGAGAAAAAAAAGAACTGGTAATGTTGGTGCCATAAAAAGCAGGCTAGAGTAGATAACATCTCCTGTGAATTCCTGTGTATTTTATTCTGTCTCTCTGAGGGATAGGAGCTTGCATCATGATGTTGCCACCGCCGGTTTCCTCATAACCAATTGGAAGACACAACGGGTATAAACAGTTGACAATCATAACAAGATGTTCATGTTGGGCAAACAGACAGACACACAGGTTTATGGAACTGATAATGAGAACAGACCATTTATCTAAAAGCAGGCATATTCTCCCACAGATTATCAATAACTTTTGCCAAACCTGCAGAACTGCTGGTAATAAGTTTTGATACTTTCCCCCCATATGTGTGGATTTGTGCTGAGTATTTTTAATAATCACGTGGGGGCTCAGGCAGGGGTAAATTGATTAGGGATACCTTCAGTCTGAAACAGCAAGAGACACAGCTTGCCTCGTTTCTCTGTGCATTTGCAAAGCGGAGAGAGAGAAAGAAGAGAGAGAGAGAAACAACTGAATTTCCCCCGATGGAGGAGAAAAATGTATTGTATTATTTCCAAACTGTCAGCAGTTTAATATAATGCTATAAAACAAAATATAGCCACTGCAACAGCAGGAAGTAAATGCATCATGGGTAGCATAGTGGGTGGTAATAATTTTGTAGAGGAGTAACTCATAAATTGAAATTCAGTCCATGAAAGAAACAGCCCCAGATTACAGTTTGATCACATATATTATCTCCTCTCTCTCCATCCCTCCCATATTGCAGACGCCCACTCCCACCAGTGACTCAGAACCCAGGTGCCATTGTACTTATTCATCCCACTGGTTTGTGCTTCAGCGTGGTGTAAACTCTTGTGTTATTAAAACACGTCCGTAGGACATCATTTACTATGGCCCAGTGAACCTACCGAAAGGCCAACGTGTTTAAATTCAGTTTCTTCGCTCGCCACCACTACAAGGTACATATAGTAGGGGTTGCCAGACCTGCAATAATTGGTACAGCAACCTCTGGCCCTCTCTCATTTTCAGACATACTTCAGGGATGAAGCGATTTCTCTAAATATGGAAGCTAGGTCACGTTGCATTGCTGTGCAGAGGGTTTGTGTGTGTGTGTGTGTGTGTGTGTGGCAAATCTGGTGTGTGAAAAGAGAGCGAGGGTGTGTGGCTTCCCTCCCGTCTGCTGCTGTTCAGTCCTGTTGGCCCTTGGGAATACACTGGTTCTGGGCAGGAGGCAGGGAGTGTCAGGAAGGAAATATGATTTAAATACTAGCAGTGAACTGGGCAATATCACATTAGAAGCATACAGTGTATGTTTCCAGGCCCTTAAGACACAAGGGTTCAATCTGCCCAAGCTTTGATGTATTCTGGAGAATTGTTTATTGTTGTATTTTCCTCCCCTGACATGGGCATTAATATCATGCTCCCCATTGCCTTGTTTCTCTGCTCTGGACTCAGCGTGAGGAAGAATCATGTTCCCATATCCTCCCAGGTCTGTTTTGTTATTCCAGGTCAACTGGAGAAAATAGCTTGTGAATTATGGCAAAGCTTCCTGTGATGGATGAGGCTTTGGTCCCATTTGAAAGACAGAGAAAAAAATCAATGTGCTTGATTATGTGCAGAGTGACTGAGGATGAGGCCTCATCAGCAGAGTGGACAGACCTGTCTGAAGTGAGAACAGTGTCGTGAGGTGCCGGGAAAGAGATTAGGATTACCTATGAATCTCATCTCAAGTCTTGTGTGAGTCTGAGGAGGGCCAATCAAGATGGTTTAAGAGGTTTACACACTCCACCAGCCTCATGGATCTATCTATAAGCGTAACTTGGAACTGTCATATATACAATGCAGATGTCCTCACTTGATGGATTTCCCATGTGGCTGAAACAATGGCACTGTTCCTTTCTTTCGCCCTTCCTCCATTCCTTCCTTTCCTTCTTCCTTTCCATCCTTCCAGACTTTATTTTTTATTTTATTCTTTCTTTGTGCAATCACTGATCGGTAGCTTGAGTGGTAAAAGTGTCCAATCTTGTTCTGAAAACTAAAATTCTTAACCACAATGTAAGTAACCTAATGTATGTCCCTCTAACTGCCCTGAATGCCTCTGCTGATCCCTCAGCTATTGTATGCAGCAATCATGTGACTATGAACCAGAGTTCTACTGTTAGCACTGAGGTGGTGTGCCCTAGTAGGAAGTCCACTGTGTGCAGCTCACCATGCACCAAGATAAATAACATGAGCATGTATACTTCTGCTAAGCATCCCAGTAAAGCAATGAAAACAAGCATCCCAGAAAAATGCTAAAAGGAGCCTAGGTTAACATATGTAGCCTAAGAAACAAGGTTCATGAAGTCAATCACGTGCTAGTAACATATTACTATCTCTGAAACTCAGTTAAATACTACCTTTGATGATAAAGAGGTAGCAATACATGGTTATAACATCTACAGAAAATACAGAAATGCCAATGGGGCGGTGTTGCGGTCCATATTAATAACCACATTCCTGTAAAGTTCAGAGAGGATCTCATGTTAAATAATGTTGAAGTAATATGGTTACAGGTTAATCTGCCTTACCTCAAGCCCATTCTTGTGGGAAGCTGCTATAGACCACCAAGTGCTAACAGTCCATATCTGGATAATAGGTTTGAAATGCTTGATAATGTATGTGATATCAACAGAGAGGTATATTTTTTTGGTGATTTCAATATTGACTGGCTTTCATCAAGCTGCCTACTCAAGAAAAAGCCTCAAACTGTAACCACTGCCAGGTTGTCAGTCAATCTACCAGGATAGTTAGAAACAGCACAGGAATGAAATTACATGTATTTGTATCTTTACAAATGCTGCAAAAATTTGCTTTAAAGCAGTAACCAAATCCATTGGATGTATTGATCACAATATAAACTCATAAAAAAAAGAAACATCCTTTTTTTTGGACCATATCTTTCAAAGATTATTTGTAAAAATCCAAATAACTTCACAGATCTTAATTGTAAAGGCTTTAAACACTGTTTCCCATGCTTGTTCAATGAACCATAAACAATTAATGAACATGCACCTGTGGAACGGTCGTTAAGACTCTAACAGACAGTAGGCAATTAAGGTCACAGTAATGAAAACTTAGGACACTAAAAAGGCCTTTCTAATGACTCTGAAAAACACCAAAAGAAAGACGCCCAGGGTCCCTGCTCATCTGTGTGAACGTGCTTTGGGCAGGATGCAAGGAGGCATGAGGACTGCAGATGCGGCCAGTCAATAAATTGCAATGTCCGTACTGTGAGACGCCTAAAACAGCGCTACAGGGAGAAAGGACGGACAGCTGTTCGTCCTCACAGTGGCAGACCACGTGTAACAACACCTGCACAGGATTGGTACATCCGAACATCACCTGCGGGACAGGTACAGGATGGCAACAACAACTGCCCGAGTTACACCAGGAAAGCACAATCCCTCCATCAGTGCTCAGACTGTCCGCAAGAGGCTGGACTGAGGGCTTGTAGGCCTGTTGTAAGGCAGGTCCTCACCAGACATCACCGGCAACAACATTGCCTATGGGCACAAACCCACCATCGCTGGACCAGACAGGACTGACAAAAAGTGCTCTTCACTGACGAGTCGCGGTTTTGTTTCACCAGGGGTGATGGTCAGATTCGCGTTTATCGTCGAAGGAATGAGCGTTACACCAAGGCCTGTACTCTGGAGCGGGACCGATTTGTAGGTGGAGGGTCCGTCATGGTCTGGTGCGGTGTGTCACAGCATCATCGGACTGAGCTTGTTGTCATTGCAGGAAATCTCAACGCTGTGTGAGATTTCCCTCATGTGGTACCCTTCCTGCAGGCTCATCCTGACATGACCCTCCAGCATGACAATGCCACCAGCCATACTGCTCGTTCTGTGCGTGTTTTCCTGCAAGACAGGAATGTCAGTGTTCTGCTATTGCCAGCGAAGAGCCCGGTTCTCAATCCCATTGAGCACTTCTGGGACCTGTTGGATTGGAGGGTGAGGGCTAGGACAATTCCCCCCAGAAATGTATGGGAACTTGCAGGTGCCTTGGTGGAAGAGTGGGGTAACATCTCACAGCAAGAACTGGCAAATCTGGTGCAGTCCATGAGGAGGACATGCTCTGCAGTACTGGCCACACCAGATACTGACTGTTACTTTAGATTTTTACCCCCCTTTTGTTCAGGGACACATTATTCAATTTTTGTTAGTCACATGTCTGTGGAACTTGTTCAGTTCATGTCTCTGTTGTTGAATCTTGTAATGTTCAGACAAATATTTACACATGTTAAGTTTGCTGAAAATAAACGCAGTTGACAGTGAGAGGACGTTTCTTTTTTTGCTGAGTTTAGTAACCATATCCACTCGCATGTATTCATGGATTACAAGAGAAAACAGGCTTCCCAAAACATTTACCAATAAAAAAATATAGTATCTGTATTTCATAATTTTCCTTCAATTCGCAAGAGGCTGAATGTATCTCACAGGAGAAAGCATCCGAGCGAGAAAATAAGTGCCCCTCTGTCTCTCTACGTGTAGGCCATCCATCTGATGCTGTCTGGTATAAACAAGTATGACATGTTGCCACCCGTAGCATTGAAAGCAAGAAAGCCAGCGAGCATGGAGTAGCCTTCATTTCTCAGAACAAGAATAGACTGATGAGTTTCAGAAGAAAGTTATTTGTTTCTGGCCATTTTGAGCCTGTAATCAAACCCACAAATGCTGATGCTCCAGATACACAACTAGTCTAAAGAAGACCAGTTTTATTGCTCCTTAATCAGTACAACAGTTTTCAGCTGTGCTAACGTAATTGCATAAGGGTTTTCTAATAATCAATTATCCTTTTAAAATTATAAACTTGGATTAGCTAACAAAGCGTGCCAATGGAATACAGGAGTGATGGTTGCTGATAGCGGGCCTCTGTACTCCTATGTACAGTTGAAGTCGGAAGTTTACATACACCTTATCCAAATACAGTTAACCTCTCAGGGATCATTGGGGCGCTAGCGCCACACTCCCGACACTACCAGGTGAAATGCAAGGCGCCAAATTCAAAATCCAAAAGTTGGATTATTAAACATCCACCAATATACAAGTGTTCCATACTCATCAAAAGCTCTGTTTCTTGGCAATATCACAGCGTTGTCAGATTTCAAAAAGGCTTTACGGCAAAAGCACAACATTTGATTGTTTGAGGGTAGCACCTCACATACTTTTCCCATAGCCATGAATTCATTAGCCAGCGCGGCACACACATAACACATTTCACAGCGAAAACAAATCAATTACCTGTTGAAGAACATCTGCTGAGATCTTCCTAAGTGTCCAACGAAGACAATCCATGGTTCTTTTGTTAGAAAAAGTCATGTATTTTATCCATAAATCTCCATTTGTTTCGCGCGTTATAATCAGAAACTACAGCGTCCACACCTCCATTGAAACGTGACTAGAACTCGTTCAACTTATACCTATAAACTTGTCCAAGAACAATCAAACATCATTTTAAATGTATCNCGAAAGCACAACATTTGATTGTTTGAGGGTAGCACCTCACATACTTTTCCCATAGCCATGAATTCATTAGCCAGCGCGGCACACACATAACACATTTCACAGCGAAAACAAATCAATTACCTGTTGAAGAACATCTGCTGAGATCTTCCTAAGTGTCCAACGAAGACAATCCATGGTTCTTTTGTTAGAAAAAGTCATGTATTTTATCCATAAATCTCCATTTGTTTCGCGCGTTATAATCAGAAACTACAGCGTCCACACCTCCATTGAAACGTGACTAGAACTCGTTCAACTTATACCTATAAACTTGTCCAAGAACAATCAAACATCATTTTAAATGTATCCTTAGGAACACTTTTACGTATATTTACTATAATAAATCAACCGGAATATAAACTGAGCTCTAAAGACGGAAAAAAACACAGTGCGTGCTTGGCGAGAGAGCGCGTCCAGTCCTATAGACTTCCAAAGAGACACTTCCTGATTTCCTCTTCTTCTCTGCTCTATTTCATCTGAACAGAATCAATGAGGCACTGTGAAAACCACTTTTTCCAGGACAGAAATTCCTCAGAGTTTTGCCTGCCATATCCGTTCTGTTTTACTCACAGACAAATGGTTAACAGTTTTACAAAATTCAGAGTGTCCCCTATCCAATGGTACCAAATATGTGCATATCCTATTTTCTGGGCCTGAATGGGAGGCCTTTTACTTTGGGCACGCCAGGCTCTCCAAAACGGTCAAGTTGTGCGCTGATCCCCTAGAGGTTAAACTCAGTTTTTCACAATTCCTGACATTTAATCCTAGTAAAAGTTACTAAATGGCTTAAGGACAACAAAGTCAAGGTATTGGAGTGGCCATCACAAAGCCCTGACCTCAATCCTATAGAAAGTGTGTGCTCCCAGTATGCAATTCCTATGGCTTCCACTGGATGTCAGTAGTCTTTGTTCAATGTTTCAGGCTTGTTTCGACCCAAACGAGGAAGAATTCTGAGTTTTAGTACTGGGACTCAGAGTTGGAAATCAGTCTGTGCATGCACGATGAAGAGGACGAGCACCTGCTAATATCGTTTTCCTATTGTACATACTTCTTTCCGTATGAAATATTATAGTTTAATTACATACCTGAGGATTAAATAGAAACGTATTTTGACTTGTTTTAACAAAGTTTAGCGGAAGATTTTGGATTCCTTTCTCTAACAAAACAACACTGCATGTTGTAGCTGGAACCCTTTGGATTGCAAATCGGAGGAAGATTTTCAAAAAGTAAGTGAATATTTAATCGGTATTTGTGAATTTATGAAACCTGTGCTGGTTGAAAAATATTTTGATGTGGGGCGCCGTCCTCAAAGAATCGCATGGCATGCTTTCGCTGTAAATGCCTATTGTAAATCGGACAAGAATTTAAGCTTTTAACCGATATAAGACATTTGTATGTTCCTAAATGTTTAATATTCATGATTTTTATAATTATTTATTTGAATTGCGCACCCTCCAGTTTCACCAGAAGTTGTCGACAGGTGTCCTGCTAACGGGACGCCTAGCCGTAAGAAAGGAATCCTCTCCAACATAATCCAGGTAGAATCAGGAATTCCCCAGGGCAGCTGTCTAGGCCCCTTACTTTTTTCAATCTTTACTAACGACATGTCTATGTATGCAGATGACTCAACACTATACACGTCAGCCACTACAGCGACTGAAATGACTGCAAATGTGATTAGCATGACGTTGTAAGTAACAATACAATTTCCCATGACATAGACATGTCTTATATGGGCAGAAAGAAAAAAAAATGTTAATCTAACTGCACTGTCCAATTCACAGTAGCTATTACAGTGAAAAAAATCCATGCTATGGTTTGAGGAGATTGCACAGTTATGTACTTGAAAATGTATCAATTGACCAAATAGGCACATCTGGGCAGACTTGATACAACATTTTGAACAGTAATGCAATGTTTCATTGGATCAGTCTAAAACTTTGCACATACAGTCGTGGCCAAAAGTTTTGAGAATGACGCGAATACTAATTTCCACAAAGTTTGCTGCTTCAGTGTCTTTAGATATTTTTGTCAGATGTTACTATGGAATACTGAGGTATAATTACAAGCATTTCATGAGTGTCAAAGGCTTTTATTGACAATTACATGAAGTTGATGCAAAGAGTCAATATTTGCAGTGTTGACCTCTGCAATCTGCCCTGGCATGCTGTCAATTAACTTCTGGGCCACATCCTGACTGATGGCAGCCCATTCTTGCAAAATCAATGCTTGGAGTTTGTCAGAATTTGTGGGTTTTTGTTTGTCCACCTGCCTCTTGGGGATTGACCACAAGTTCTAAATGGGATTAAGGTCTGGGGAGTTTCCTGGCCATGGACCCAGAATATTGATGTTTTGTTCCCGAGCCACTTAGTTATCACTTTTGCCTTATGGCAAGGTGCTCCATCATGCTGGAAAAGGCATTGTTCGTCACCAAACTGTTCCTGGATGGTTGGGAGAAGTTGCTCTCGGAGGATGTGTTGGTACCATTATTTATTCATTGATGTGTTCTTATGAAAAATTGTGAGTGAGCCCACTCCCTTGGCTGAGACGCAACCCCACACATGAATGGTCTAAGGATGCTTTACTGTTGGCATGACACAGGACTGATGGTAGGGCTCACCTTGTCTTCTCCGAACAAGCTTTTTTCCGGATTCCCCAAACAATCGGAAAGGGGATTCATCAGAGAAAATGACTTTACACCAGTCCTCAGCAGTCCAATCCCTGTACCTTTTGCAGAATATCAGTCTGTCCCTGATGTTTTTCCTGGAGAGAAGTGGCTTCTTTGCTGCCCTTCTTGACACCAGGCCATCCTCCAAAAGTATTCGCCTCACTGTGCGTGCAGATGCACTCACACCTGCCTGCTGCCATTCTTGAGTAAGCTCTGTATTGGTGGTGCCCCGATCCCGCAGCTGAATCAACTTTAGGAGATGGTCCTGGCGCTTGCTGAACTTTCTTGGGTGCCCTGAAGCCATCTTCACAACAATTGAACCACTCTCCTTGAAGTTCTTGATGATCCGATAAATGGTTGATTTAGGTGCAATCTTACTGGCAGCAATATCCTTGCCTGTGAAGCCCTTTTTGTGCAAAGCAATGATGACGGCACGAGTTTCCTTGCAGGTAACCATGATCGACAGAGGAAGAACAATGATTCCAAGCACCACCCTCCTTTTGAAGCTTCCAGTCTGTTATTCGAACTCAATCAGCATGACAGAGTGATCTCCAGCCTTGTCCTCGTCAACACTCACACCTGTGTTAACGAGAGAATCACTGTCATGATGTCAGCTGGTCATTTTGTGGCAGGGCTGAAATGCAGTGGAAACGTTTTGGGGGGATTCAGTTCATTTGCATGGCAAAAATGGAGTTTGCAATTAATTGCAATTCATCTGATCACTCTTCATGACATTCTGGCGTATATACAAATTGCCATCATACAATTTGAGGCAGCAGACTTTGTGAAAATTAGTTTTTGTGTCATTCTCAAAACCTTTGGCCACGACTGTACACTGCTGCCATCTATTGGCCAAAATCTAAATTGCACCTAGACTCCTACGTTATATAATGGCCTTTCTCTTTCACTTTAAAGATTATAAAAAAATAATGATAGATAATATTAATAATAGTATTGTCTTTTACCAGATCTAATGTGTCATATTCTCCTAAATTAATTTCACATTTCCACACACTTCAAAAAGTTTCCTTTCAAATGGTATGAAGAATATGCATATCCTTGCTTCAGGTCCTTAGCTACAGTTAGATTTGGGTATGCCATTTTAGGCAAAACAATTTTAAAAAGTGTCCGATCCTTATTAAGAGGACCAAAAAATGTACAGCTGTGCCATATAGATTGCAAAATAGTTGGGGAAAGATTTTGATGTACTAATTACATGGCACATGGTTTATGAATTGTTCCTCCTAAAAGCCGTAATCTGCTCACTTAACCTGTTTAGGCTAGGTGGACCACATCCGGTGAAATGCAGAGCACCAAATTCACAAAAAAAAATAGTAATATTAAACATTCATGAAAATACATGTGTTGTACACCATTGAAAAGCTTAGAATCTTGGTAATCGAACCGCGTTGTCAGATTTACGAAAGCAGAACATTCGATTATCTGAGGACAGCGTCCAACAACAAAATATTATTCAAACCAGCACAGGTGTTACAAAATCAAATATAGCGATAAAATAAATCACTTACCTTTGAAGATCTTCCTCTGTTTGCAGTCACAAGGGTCCCAGGAACACAAAGAATGGTCGTTTTGTTCGATAAAGTCCTTTATATCCCAAAAAGTCAGTTTAGTTGGCGCCATGGAGTTCTGTAATCCAGTCATTCAACATGCAAACAAAGAAATCCGAAAAGTACCGGTAAAGTTCGTCCAAACAAGTCAAACGATGTTTCTAATTAATCCTCAGTTTGTCAAATATCTAAATAAACGATAATGTTTTCAGACGGAGAATAGTCTGTTCAATAGGAAAGAAAAATAACAAGGAGCGCGCACCCATTCACGCGAGCAAAACAGTAGTGTCCGTTTCAACAGCTATTTGTAAGAACTTCTATTTCTTGTTCTTTTTTCAAAAAACAAGCCTGAAACCATGTCTAAAGACTGTTGCCATCTAGTGGAAGCCATAGGAACTGCAATCTGGGAGCTAATTCCCTGCGTCTTGGTCTGAAGACAATCGTGACAGAATAACCCACCACACCAGGACCAAGCAGCGTTTTGGACCTGGGAAGAAGTACTGGGTGGTTGCGAGACCCTTCCTTAGCAGGAGTCGCCGAGGAGTAAGGAGGGACAGCGACGACTCCGGGGTCCGCGACCACACGCAGCCCAGGGACAGAGCGTGTCATCAGTCCGGTGAAACCTGTGCCGGCTCCACGCACCAGGCTTCCAGTGTGCCTTCCCAGACAGGTACGTCCTGTGCCAGCTTTCCGCACTCGCCCTGAAGAGCGTGTCATCAGTCCGGTGAAACCTGTGCCGGCTCCACGCACCAGGCTTCCAGTGCGCCTTCCCAGCCAGGTACGTCCTGTGCCAGCTCCCCGCACTCGCCCTGAAGAACGTGTCATCAGTCCGGTGAAACCTGTGCCGGCTCCACGCACCAGGCTTCCAGTGCGCCTTCCCAGCCAGGTACGTCCTGCGCCAGCTCCCCGCACTCGCCCTGAAGTGCGTGTCA
>QNTS01000047.1:1023943-1038437 GCA_003317085.1 Hucho hucho
CCGCACTCGCCCTGAAGAGCGTGTCATCAGTCCGGTGAAACCTGTGCCGGCTCCACGCACCAGGCTTCCAGTGCGCCTTCCCAGCCAGGTACGTCCTGTGCCAGCTCCCCGCACTCGCCCTGAAGAACGTGTCATCAGTCCGGTGAAACCTGTGCCGGCTCCACGCACCAGGCTTCCAGTGCGCCTTCCTAGCCCGGTGCCAGGGTCAGAGCCTTCCTCTGCACCGAGGTGCAAGCCGGGCACGGCGTTCAGCCCGGGTATATGGCCGGATCCATGGGCTGAGTGGGTGCTACGTCCCGCACCAGAACCGCCACTGACGCTAGTCACCCACCCGAACCCTCCCCATCATGTTCAGGTTTTGCGGCTGGAGTACGCACCTTTGGGGGGTGGGGGGGTGTACTGTCACGTCCTGGCCAAAACCTTTGGGTTTTCTATGGTGGTTTTGGTCAGGACGTGACTAGGGGGATTATGTTTCTATATGTTGTATTTCTATGTGTTGTTGTGTGTATGATTCCCAATTACAGGCAGCTGACTGTCGTTGCCTGTAATTGGGGATCATACTTAAGTTGTTCCTTTTTCCACCTGTTGGTGGGTTATTGTTTTCTGTTATAGCCTGTATGCGCTACATTTATGTCCGATTAGTTGTTTATTGTTTTGTATATGTTCCACTTGCAATTAAAAATGTGGAACTTCATGCAAGCTGCGCCTTGGTCTGTTTCTGAAGACAATCGTGACATCACCCCATGTTCAATAATGGCCTTTTTCCCTTTGTTCAGATTACAATAACTTTCGGTTATTTGAAAAGGAAATAATCTCTAAAATATCGTACATCGTGCGCAAATAGATTTTGTCCCCCCACACCAAACACGATCACGACACGCAGGTTGAAATATCAAAACAAACTCTGAACCAATTATATTAATTTGGGGACAGGTCGAAAAGCATTAAACATTTATGGCACTTTAGCTAGCTAGCTTGCAGTTGCTAGCTAATTTGTCCTATTTAGCTAGCTTGCTGTTGCTAGCTAATATGTCCTGGGATATAAACGTTGAGATGTTATTTTACCTGAAATGCACAAAGTCCTCTACTCAAAATGTATCCACACATAAAACGGTCAACCGAATCGTTTCTAGTCATCTCTCCTCCTTCCAGGCGTTTTCTTCTTTGGACATTATATGGCGATTGGCATCTAACTTTCGTAGGTGTATTACCACGACCGGACGACCAAAGTTCATCTTTCAATCACCCACATGGGTATAACCAATGCGGAGATGGCACATCGGTATCTGCTTCTATAAACCAAGGAGGAGATGGGACAGGCAGGACTTGCACTGCGTTCAGCGTCACAAATAGAACTGACTTCTATTATAGAGCTTTGCAACGCAGATGCTCGTTGTTGCGCGAGCAGTGTGGGTGCAACGATTGAATAACATGTGTGTACATTTATTTTGCAATGCGAGTGGTGTGGTCAGCATGTTACAGCAAAAATGGAAGAGGCAAGTGGAAGGGGGAAAAAAGTAAGGAACTTGCCGACAGACAAGAACCTTACCTGGAGGCATTTTGAAAACATGTTTTCAAACATTTGTTTTTCACAGGGGCTATTAGCAGGACAATAGACACCGTGTGTTCTCAAAAACACCTCTTTGACATAGGGTTCAGCATATCTCTTGATGATTTCATTGAATGTCTCACCAGCTTTGATCCATGCCTGGGCCTGCAGCTCGCCAAGTTCTTTGTTTGTCAGATGAATCATTGGGTCGAAACTACAGAACAGTACAAAACAAGAGAACACACATGGGTAATGTTCTGGATTTTTTTTTCTTCATAAAAACGAAATGTATATATATAAAATGTCTTACAGAGCCTTTCCATAAGTCCACTTAAGTTTCTTCAACGGTCTTCTGACTGTGATTAGAGCGATGTTGATTGCCTTTGCCGATCATGGCTTGAATAATCTAGCTGGAAATGGAATACAATGTAAAAATGTGCAGCATACAGTAAAGACCATTAGTTGATTTATTTAAGCATTATTTTTAGCATTATTAGGCCTGGAGTTCTTTTAACTACTTACGGAGTGGTCAGGCGCTAGCGCGGTTCACACAAAACACATTTCACAGCGAAAACAAATCCCTTACCTTTTGAAGAACTTCTGCTGAGGGCTTCCCAAGTGTCCAACGAAGACATCCAATGGTTCTTTTGTTAGAAAAAGTCATTTATTATATCCATAAATCTCAGTTTGGTTGGCGCATTATGTTCATAAAATACAGCGTCCACTCGCCCATTGAACCGTGAAGAGAACTCGTTCAACCTATACCTATACACTTGTCCAAGAACAATCAAACATCATTGATAATTTATCCTTAGGAACACTTTTATGTATAGTTACTATAATATTTCAACCGGATTATTATAAACTGGATGATAGGAAAGGAAAAAACCACAGTGCGCGCGAGCCCGTGAACGCGCATCCTCGTCTGTTTACATCCGATGACCAGTTCAAAATTCTTCTTCTATTACCATCCAGAGCAACTATAACATCACCAAACACTGCCTAGAGACTGTTGACATCCAGTGGAAGCAATAGGTACTGCAATCTTACTCCCAGAAATGACCGTTTTCAGTAGGGAGGTGTTCAAAATGAGGCAATGTGTCAAAAACACTTTTTCCAGGACAGAATGTTAACACTTTTAGAAACTTCAGATTGTTTCCTATCCAATAGTACTAATGATGTGCATATCCTATTTTCTGGGCCTACGTGGGAGGCATTTTACTTTGGGCACGCCAGACTCTCCAAAACCGTCACCTCGGGAGCCGCTCCCTAAGAAGTTAAGAATACAAAAGAAGCCATTTACCCTTGATTGGCTATCAGCAGGACAATAGACTCTTACAGAGTCCACCAAATGAATTGTTTTCTAACCACTTCTAACCACATCTAGATGGATCCATAACGAATTACTATGGGAATAAATATCACTGAATTACAGAAATATTGGAATAAAGTAGGCTAATGAAGGCAACAAATTGTTGCTTACTGGAACACCCAAAGTCATCCAATTGTTATAATAGGATTTGAAGCAACAGCCTACTCACGTGAGGTCAACTATCTCAGCACCGTTTGGCACTGCTCTGAGACAAGCATGGGCACTGGTCTTGATAAATCAATGAGATTTTTATTTTCACTGAATCTCTGTTTGGGTATTGGTTAGCCTACAATTAGGGTGTGTAAATGTTAGGATTATTTTGCTCTTCACTCACAGTCACTTAGTAGCCTACTCCCGACTGGTCACGTTGTACAGCGCCATATTTTCCTAACGGAAACCCTGAGGGTTTCGTTTTTCCTTTTTCTTGGAATAGAAACACCATAATATTAATCAAAATAATTCAGCTACATTTCTTAAAATAAACCCCATATACAATGTTCTTACACATTGTTCTTACACATTTTTTTATTCTCTAGTACCGCCAATATTAAAAACAGTCAAATGCTTCTCAAAGATGCCCTCTGGTGGTCAGACTAGCACTAGCTAGCATTGATGGCAACAATGGTTGACACTTAAATAAAATGCTATAGAATTCCGAGGCAGCACGCAAGCTGTGCTGCGGTACAACACAACTTTTAAAGGAAGGACCACTGTACATTGTAATATTGTTGTATGTTGGTATTATACATTTTGTATTGTAGTTATGTAGTGGTGTAATAATGTTATGTGATGTGTTGTTTAATATTTTGTTTTCTGTGTAATGTAAGTACCTTAATGTGTTTAGACCCCAGGAAGAGTTGCTGCAGCCTTGGCATCAGCTAATGGGAATCACTAACAACTACAAATACAAATTCCATCATGTCCACCTAATTATCCCCCTCATTCCTAATTGGCATACAGTATATCACTCCTCACAACTCCACCTATTAGCTGATGTGTGGTGAACATTCTGGCAAAAACATTGTCACTGTGCATCACCCAGGTGGGTGCTACACATTGGTAGTGGATGAGGTGAGTTTCCCCCTACTATGTAAAGTGCTTTGACTACCTCATTTGGTAGAAAAGCGCTTTATGAATCCAATCAATAATTGTTTAAGGACACATACTCAAATATACAATGCATGCATTCACACAGCAGTCTCTTTCAAAATGAAGTGCAGGAGACTTGCTGAGAGCCTATCTGAGAGGCATCCACAATCCCTCCTCTATCAGATGATGATCAGCCCACCATGACTAGATTACATGGGGCTAACCCATGAGGCTTCCTCCATAATTACTTTACTGATCAGGAAAATAAGAGCCCCTTATGAGCTCTGTCAATCAACCATGCTGGTGTGTTCAGATACTCTCCCCAACTGCTGCCTAGTTAAATAAAGGTTAAATAAAATACAAATAAATATATTTGTACAGTGAAGCTAAAACTTTTAATTTGGCTCTTTACTCCAACCAATGTTTTATATGAGGTGACAGTACAGAATTTCACATTTTATTTGATGGTATTTTCATACATTTCTATTTAACCTGTTAGGGCTATGGGGCAGTGTTTGGAGAGTCTGGCGTGCCCAAAGTAAAATGCCTGTTACTCAGGCCCAGAAACTAGGACACACACAAATTATGTATGTGAGTATAACAGAACTGATATGGCAGGCGAAAACCTGAGAAAAACCCATCTGGAAAATGGGATTTTTTGATGTCACAGTTTTTCCCTTGACTTGCTATTCCCTACAGACGGATTTAGCTCCCAGATTGCAGTTCCTATGTCTTCCACTAGATGTCAACAGTCTTTAGACATGGTTTCAGGCTTGTTTTTGAAAAACCAACGAGTAATAGCAGTTCTTCCTGCTGGTTCATGAGGTGGCCTGTACTGTTTGGCGTGCGTGATTGTGTGCGAGCTCTTCGTTGTTTTTCTTTTCTATTGAGCAGGCTATTTTCCGTAGGAAATATTATAGTTCATTTACATATTACGGTACCTGAGGATTGATTAGAAACGTTGTTTGACTTGTTTCGATGAACTGTACCGGAACTTTTGGGATTTTGTTTGAACGCCTTTGAACAGGTGGATTGCTGAACAAAACGCGCCAACCACATTGAGTTTTTGGGATATAAAGAGGGACTTTATCGAACAAAAGGACCATTTATTGTGTAGTTGGGACCCTTGGGATTGCCATCAGAGGAAGATCTTCAAAGGTAAGTGATTTATTTTATCGCTATTTTTGAGTTTTGTGACACCTGTGCTGGTCATGAAATTATGTTAATTGAGAAAGTATGCGGGGCGCTGTCCTCAGGCAATCAAATGCTATGCTTTCGCTGTAAAGCCTTTTTGAAATCTGACAACGCTGTTAGATTAACAAGATTCTAAGCTAAGTAATGGTGTACAACACTATTTTCATGAATGTTTAATATTACTATTTTTGTCATTTGAATTTGGCGCTCTGCATTTCACCGGATGTTGTCGTAGGTGGCGCCCCACCGATCCCTAAGAAGTTAACCGTTTGTAAATTAATGCACTTTATGTATCCCCCTGTTTTTATTTGGACAAATTCACTGGCATTTTGTCGAAAGTTTAGTATTTGGTCTCATATACCTAGCACCCAATGATTACATCAAGCTAGTGACTCTACAAACTTGTTGGATGTATTTGAAGTTTGTTTTGGTTGTGGTTACGATTATATTGTGCTCAATAGAAATGAATGGTAAATAATGTATTGTGACATTTTGGAGTCACTTTTACTGTAAATAGGAATATAATGTGTTTCTGAACACTTCTACTTTAATATGGATGCTACCATGATTACGGACAATCATGAATGAATCGTGAATAATGATGAGTGAGAAAGTTACACATGCACAAAGATCATGCCCCAAAAACATGATAACCTCTCACCATTACAATAACAGGGGAAGTTAGCATTTTTTGGAGGGTATGATATTTATGCTTCTTTAACTTTCTCAATCATCATTATTCGTAATCCTGTTGCCACATTAACTTCTTAGGGAGCGGCTCCCGAGGTGACGGTTTTGGAGATTCTGGCGTGCCCAAAGTAAAATGCCTCCCACTTAGGCCCAGAAAATAGGATATGCACATAATTAGTACTATTGGATAGGAAACACTCTGAAGTTTCTAAGAGTGTTAAAATATTGTCTGTGAGTATAACAGAACTGATATAACAGGCGAAAACCCAAGGAATTTCTGTCCTGGAAAAAGTGTTTTTGACACATTGCCTCACTATTGAAAACAGACGTATATAGGAGTAAGATTGCAGTACCTATTGCTTCCACTGGATGTCAACAGTCTCTAGACAGTGTTTGATGATGTTTAGTTGCTCTGGATGGTAATAGAAGAAGAATTTCGAAGTGGTCATCGGATGTAAACAGAAGAGGATGCGCGTTCACGGGCTCGCGCGCACTGTGGTTTTTTCCTTTCCTATCGTCCAGTTTATAATCCGGTTCAAATATTATAGTGAATATACATAAAAGTGTTCCTAAGGATACATTATCAATGATGTTTGATTGTTCTTGGACTCATATACCTAGCACCCAATGATTACATCAAGCTAGTGACTCTACAAACTTGTTGGATGTATTTGAAGTTTGTTTTGGTTGTGGTTACGATTATATTGTGCTCAATAGAAATGAATGGTAAATAATGTATTGTGACATTTTGGTTCACGGGCTCGCGCGCGCTGTGGTTTTTTCCTTTCCTATCGTCCAGTTTATAATCCGGTTCAAATATTATAGTGAATATACATAAAAGTGTTCCTAAGGATACATTATCAATGATGTTTGATTGTTCTTGGACAAGTGTATAGGTATAGGTTGAACGAGTTCTCTTCACGGTTCAATGGGCGAGTGGACGCTGTATTTATGAACATAATGCACCAACCAAACAGAGATTTATGGATATAATAAATTACTTTTTCTAACAAAAGAACCATTGGATGTCTTCGTTGGACACTTGGGAAGCCCTCAGCAGAAGTTCTTCAAAAGGTAAGGAATTTGTTTTTGCTGTGAAATGTGTTTTGTGTGAACCGCGATGGTTTATGAATTCATGCTAATGTGGTCATTGCGTGCTATTGGACCAAATACTACAATGTGGTCCAAATACTTATGACAGATTCAAGCATTTCACTGTAAGGTCTACACTTGTTGTATTCGGTGCATGTGACAAATAAAATTTGACTTGATTTGAAATGGGGGGACTAGAAACATAAAGGGCTTTAATTTGTACATGGGAAATTAGATTTGGAAATAGCATCAAATAAAATGTGACATTTTTACTGTCACCTCATAAACATTTGATCTCAAAACCAAAATGCTGGAGTATAGTGCCAAATGGAACATTTTAGCTGCACTGTCCAAATAAATACATAGCAGAGTGTATATTATAGGGTGAAATATCACCCATTCTTATTGGTTTTACATTCTGGGATTCATGCAGCATACCTAAAGGTTGGCCAATTTACCAATTTCACAAACAAACACTGGAAAATGCATCAACCTCACACATATAAATATGCTTAAGTTGCATATGTGACCAAGTCTTGAAACAGCTATGAAATGTGTCTGTGCGTGTGTGTGTTGTAAGTAGCCTAGCGGTTAAGCGCGTTGGGCCAATAACCGAAAGGTCACTGTTTCGAATCCCTGAACTGACTAGAAGAAAAATCTGTCAATATGCCCTTGAGCAAGGCACGTAAACCTAATTGCTCCTATAAATTCACTCTGCATAGTAGCGTCTGCTAAAGGACCGAAGTGTATGCCTGCTTGGAGGCTGAGCATGCGTACTCACCGTCTCTAGTGGTTGAAGTATTGCATTGCAAGTAAGCAAAAACCTAGTAGTAGCCTTGTACAAATGGGGAATATACAGTTGAAGTCGGTAGTTTACATACACCTTAGCCAAATACATTTAAACGCAGTTTTTCACAATTCCTGACATTTAATCCAAGTTAAAATTCCCGGGCTTAGGTCAGTTAGGATCACCACTTTATTTTAAGAATGTGAAATGTAGAGAGAATTATTTATTTCAGATTTTACTTCTTTCATCACATTCCCAGTGGGTCAGAAGTTTACATACACTCAATTAGTATTTGGTAGCATTGCCTTTAAATTGTTTAACTTGGGTCAAACGATTCGGGTAGCCTTCCACAAGCTTCCCACAATAAGTTGGGTGAATTTTGGCCCATTCCTCCTGACAGAGCTGGTGTAACTGAGTCAGGTTTGTAGGCCTCCTTGCACGCATTTTCAGTTCTGCCCACAAATGTTCTATAGGATTGAGGTCAGGGCTTTGTGATGGCCACTCCAATACCTTGACTATTATTATTTCTTAAGCCATTTTGCCACAACTTTGGAAGTATGCTTGGGGTCATTGTCCATTTGGAAGACCCATTTGCAACCAAGCCTTAACTTCCTGACTGAAGTCTTGAGATGTTGCTTCAATATATCTATGTAATTTTCCTTCCTCATGGTACCATCTATTTTGTTAAGTGCACCAGTCCCTCCTGCAGCAAAGCATCACCACAACTTGATGCTGCCACTCCCGTGCTTCACGGTTGGGATGGTGTTCTTCGGCTTGCAAGCCTCTCCCTTTTTCCTCCAAACTTAACGATGGTCATTATGGCCAAAAAGTTATATTTTTGTTTCATCAGACCAGAGGACATTTCTCCAAAAAGTACGATCTTTGTCCCCATGTGCAGTTGCAAACCTTAGTCAGGCTTTTTTATGGCGGTTTTGGAGCAGTGGCTTCCTCCTTGCTGAGCGGCCTTTCAGGTTATGTCGATATAGGACTCGTTTTACTGTGGATATAGATACTTTTGTGCCCGTTTACTCCAGCATGTTCACAAGGTCCTTTGCTGTTGTTCTGGGATTGATTTGCACTTTTCGCACCAAAGTATGTTCATCTCTAGGAGACAGAACACGTCTCCTTCCTGAGCGGTATGACGGCTACGTGGTCCCATGGTGTTTATACATGCGTACTATTGTTTGTACAGATGAACGTGGTACCTTCAGGCATTTGGAAATTGCTCCCAAGGATGAACCAGACTTGTGGAGGTCTACAATTTGTTTTCTGAGGTATTGGATGATTTCTTTTGATTTTAAATCAAATCAAATTTTATTTGTCACGTACACATGGTTAGCAGATGTTAATGTGAGTGTATCGAAATGCTTGTGCTTCTAGTTCCGACCATGCAGTAGTATCTAACAAGTAAACTAACAATTTCACAACAACTACCTTATACACACACAAGTGTAAAGGAATGAATACGAGTATGTACATATAAATATATGGATGAGCGATGGCCGAACGGCATAGGAAAGATGCAGTAGATGGTATAGAGTACAGTATATACATATGAGATGAGTAATGTAGGATATGTAAACATTATATAAAGTGGCATTGTTTAAAGTGGCTAGTGATACATTTATTACATCAAATTTTTTATTATTAAAGTGGCTAGAGATTTGAGTCAGTATGTTGGCAGCAGCCACTCAATGTTAGTGATGGCTGTTTAACAGTCTGATGGCCTTGAGATAGAAGCTGTTTTTCAGTCTCTTGGTCCCAGCTTTGATGCACCTGTACTGAACTCGCCTTCTGGATGATAGCGGGGTGAACAGGCAATGGCTCGGGTGGTTGTTGTCCTTGATTATCTTTTTGGCCTTCCTGTGACATCGGGTGGTGTAGGTGTTCTGGAGAGCCTTACGGTTGTGGGCGGAGTAGTTGCCGTACCAGGCGGTGATACAGCCCGACAGGATGCTCTCGATTGTGCATCTGTAGAAGTTTGTGAGTGTTTTTGGTGTTGCGCCTTCTTCACCACGCTGTCTGTGTGGGTGGACCATTTCAGTTTGTCTGTGATGTGTACGCAGAGGAACTTTCCACCTTCTCCACTACTGTCCCCTCGATGTGGATAGGGGGGTGCTCCCTCTTCTGTTTCCTGAAGTCCACGATCATCTCCTTTGTTTTGTTGACGTTGAGTGAAAGGTTATTTTCCTGACACCACACTCCGAGGGCCCTCACCTCCTCCCTGTAGGCCGTCTCGTCGTTGTTGCTAATCAAGCCTACCACTGTAGTGTTGTCTGCAAACTTGATGATTGAGTTGGAGGCGTGCTTGGCCACGCAGTCATGGGTGAACAGGGATTACAGGAGAGGGCTGAGAACGCACCCTTGTGTTGAGGATCAGCGGGTGGAGATGTTGTTTCCTACCCTCATCACCTGGGAGCGGCCAGTCAGGAAGTCCAGGACCCAGTTGCATAGGGCGGGCTCGAGACCTAGGGTCTCAAGCTTAATGACGAGTTTGGAGGGTACTATGGTGTTTAATGCTGAGCTGTGGTCGATGAACAGCATTCTTAGATAGGTATTCCTTTTGTCCAGAGGGGTTAGGGAAGTGTGTAGTGTGATTGTGATTGCGTCGTCTATTGACCTATAGGGACGGTAAGCAAATTGAAGTGGGTCTAGAGTGTCAGGTAGGATGGAGGTGATATGACCCTTGACTAGTCTCTCAAAGCACATCATGATGACGGAAGTGAGTGCTATGTGGCGATAGTCATTTAGCTCAGTTTCCTTAGCTTTCTTGGGAACCGGAACAATGGTGGCCCTCTTGAAGCATGTGGGAACAGCAGACTAGAATAAGGATTGATTTAATATGTCCATAAACACACCAGCCAGCTGGTCTGCGCATTCTCTGAGGATGCGGCCAGGGATGCCATCTGGGCCGGCAGCCTTGCGAGGCGTAACACATTTAAATGTTTTACTCACGTTGGCTGCGGTGAAGGAGAGCCTGCAGGTTTTGGTAGCGGGCCGTGTAGGTGGCACTGTATTGTCCTCAAAGCGAGCAAAGAAGTTGTTTAGCTTGTCTGGGAGCAGGACATCGTGGTCCGCGACTGGCTGGTTTTCTTTTTGTAGTCTGTGAGTGATCCATGATTTGTCCGGGCGGGGAATGGCTTTGTATGCATCGAGGAAGTTAGAATAAAAATGATCCAGGATTTTGCCGGCCCGGGTCGCACATTCGATATGCTGATAACATTTAGGGAGCCTTGTTTTCAGATTAGCCTTGTTAAATTCCCCAGCTACAATAAATGCAGCCTCAGGATATGTGGTTTCCAGTTTACATAGAGTCCAATTAAGTTCTTTCAGGGCCGTCGATGTGTCAGCTTGAGGGGGGATATATGCGACTGTGATGATAATCAAAGAGAATTCTCTTGGTAGATAATGCGGTCGGCATTTGATTGTAAGGAATTCTAAGTCAGGTAAAAAAAAGGACTTGAGTTCCTGTATGTTGTTATGATCACACCATATCTCGTTAATCATCAGGCATACACCCCCGCCCTTCTTCTTACCAGATAGATGTTTGTTTCTGTTGGCGCAATGCGTGAAGAAACCAGGTGGCTGTATCGACTCTGATAACGTATCCCGAGTGAGCCATGTTTCCGTGAAGCAAAGAACGCTGCAATCTCTGCTCGGATTTCATCTACCTTGTTGTCAAGAGACTGGACAATGGCAAGTATTATACTCGGGAGCGGTGCGCGATGTGCCCATCTACGGAGCCTGACCAGAAGACCGCCTTGTCTGCCGCTTCTCCTGCGCCGCCGTTGTTTTGGGTCACCATCTGGGATCCCGTCTTTTGTCCTGGTTGGTGGACCAAACAGAGGATCCGCTTCGGGAAAGTCGTATTCCTGGTCATAATGTTGGTAAGTTGACGTTGCTCTTATATCCAATAGTTCCTCCCGGCTGTATGTAATACAATTTCCTGCGGTAACAATGTAAGAAATAATACATAAAAAAACAAAATACTGCATAGCTTCCTAAGAACGCGAAGCGAGGCGGCCATCTCTGTCAAACGCCGGAAGTTTAAGTTACTTTAAGTTTCCCATGATGTCAAGCAAAGAGGCACTGGGTTTGAAGGTAGGCCTTGAAATACATCCATAGGTACACCTCCAATTGACTCAAATGTTGTCAATTAGCCTATCAGAAGCTTATAAAGCCGTGACATAATTTTCTGGAATTTTCCAAGCTGTTTAACTTCTTAAGGAGCAGTGGGGCGCCCGACACTACCCGGTGAAATGCAAATGTGCATATCCTATTTTCTGGGCCTGAATGGGAGGCATTTTACTTTGGGCACGCCAGGCTCTCCAAAACCGTCACCTCGGGAGCTGCACCCTAAGAAGTTAAAGGTACAGTCAACTAAGTGCATGTAAACGTCTGACCCACTGGAATTGTGATACAGTTAATTTTAACAAGAAATTTGTGGAGTGGTTGAAAAACTAGTTTTAATGACTCCAAACTAAGTGTATGTAAACTTCCGACTTCAACTGTATGAAGACACTCTTTTTCATAACAAAAACATGTAGCTAAATATAAAAACATGATGCAATAATTTGCCATAGTGAGAACAGCTCAAATCTATTTATTTTCTTTTAATATTCTAAAATAATTTAAAAAAGGCATCTATTTACTATTATTTGTTGTAATGGTTTCATCCTCACAAAATAGCCTATAGGTCTACAAAAAGTTAGGATAGGCTACCATTCGTTCCATCTCTCATTAGACTGGACCCATTCACAGTAGCCTAGTAAATAGACAAGCTATTTCAAGTATTTTGCTCTATGCGATCCGATGCGCAGTTTAACGGTAGAACAGACGGTACGCCTTGTCTATTGACGTTTGTAGACTACATCTGAATATTGTAATACAAATTTCTCAAGTAGCCAATATGTGACTCGTTTCAGGAAATGTATGTCGCGTGTCACTACTTCACAGGAGAGGCATTTGAACATAAAAAAGCATTTTTGGGCAAAAATGCCTTCTGGAACATATGAACTTTCATGTGCCTTAATAATTATTAAATTATAGCTAAGGAGATGGAGAAAATTCTGGCGTTTGATTGCATATATGCAGAGAGAGTCGAAAAGAGAACACACAGAAGGCTGTTGTATAAAACACCTGTCTCCGGATTACATCTTCAAACTAAGGGCAAACATGGCATCCGTGACGGAGAGGGAGAAGCGTCCGTCCATGTATAATGGTAAGATAGTCTAACTAGCTAAATTTTCAAAATGTATTACTTTTCTCATTTTATCAGAAAGCGCTTTTCATTTCAAGTTAAAGTGTACTTTTAGCTATCTAGCTCACGTTATGTGTGTGATCTGTGTAGTAATATTATTTGTATCTCAGAAACATTCACATTGTTAGTTATAGCCTACAATGAACCTGGTTGGTTAGCTACCTGCAGATTCATGCAGGGTAGTAACGTTATGAGTTGGGATTATGGTTCATTGTTTAGCTAGCTAGCTACATGTCTAAACAAAAGACTCCACTATGCAAGTAACCATTTCACTACACCTTCTGTATTTTGTGCATGTGACAAATAAACTTTGATTTTATTTGATATATTATGTATTTACCAGAAATGATAATGTGAAGAACATGACTTGCACAAAAGTAAAATTAGGATATACCGTTAGGCCAACGAGATAGTGTCCAAGTTCTAAAATTCTCGGTTAGAATGCCCCCCTTTTATTTCATCACACTCACAACTGTAAGGTATTTTATGTCATTGGCTTGCCATTAACTTATAAATAATGATATTGTTGTGAGTTTATTTTCCTGTAATAATTATGAAAAATTAGCTAAAGTGAAGACGTTGTCAGCTATATGATATGATCATTATTTGAACTGGCTAGCCAGCTAACTTAACATTAGCTGGCTAGCTAACAAGTTAAAAACGAACCAAAACATTGTTTAGAAAGTTGCTTTTAGTTACCTGATTTGTACAAATTGACATATACTATATTCATTTTAAACGGGTGGGTTTATTGCTGTTAAAATACACTAGTTATGCTATTTTGGATGATCAGGCTGCTGATGTCATGCAACCTGCAGTTTTTGTGTTCATACTTTTTCATAACGGCAACGACAAGTTTGATGTCGGACGACATTAGAATGTTCATGATGTCACTGTGACAAATGTCGATAGACATAATATAAACCAGCCTTTAGTCTTTGGTTGTTTGGTCCACGGCCTCACATGTGAAATCCTTTTAGGGATGGGTGGGACTAAGGATGAATGGGTGTAGACAAAGAAGGGCTCTCCAGTAAGCTTACCAAAACATTTTCTCAAAAGTGAGGTTACAAGTTTATCAACTTTCAAAGCAGAATTACTTTCCCATTGTTCCTCAACTGTTAGTGTATGATACAGTATATCATTTTCTAGCTCTGAGTCTACTTTTATCCATTGTAAAAAACACAATTTCAAAATGTTGCTACATAAGACCGAGTCGAGACCGTCGGTCACATTATTTCATTTATAAACATAATACATGATACAGTGGGGCAAAAAAGTATTTAGTCAGCCACCAATTGTGCAAGTTCTCTCACTTAAAAAGATGAGAGAGGCCTGTAATTTTCATCATAGGTACACTTCAACTATGACAGACAAAATGAGGAAAAAAAATCCAGAAAATCACATTGTAGGATTTTTTATGAATTTATTTGCAAATTATGGTGGAAAATAAGTATTTGGTCA
>QNTS01000047.1:1056571-1076414 GCA_003317085.1 Hucho hucho
ATGTATTATATCCATAAATCTCCGTTTGGTTGGTGCGTTATGATCATAAAATCCACCGTTGAGTCGCCCATTGAACCGTGAAGAGAACACGTTCAAATTATACCTATACACTTTCTACCAACAAATCTAACATCATTTTTAATGTATCCTTAGGTATCCTTTTGGGTATATTTGCAATATTTGTAATATTTCAACCGGACGATAACGTGAACGATAGGAAAGGAAAATAAAGTGGTGCGCGTTCACAATCTCGCGCGCGTCAAACCTTGTTTACAAAAGTGGTCGCCTGACAATTTCCTCTCCCTATCCGTTCTGGTCACTACTAGAATTCCCAGTCTTTGACTGTTGACTGCTGACATCTAGTGGAAGCCATAGGTACTGCAGTCTCAGTCCTACATAAGATTGTATACAATAGGCACAATGGAAAAGATGCTCATTTACAAAAAAAACTGTCAATCCGGATGGATTTTCCTCTGGTTTTCGCCTGCTATATCACTTCTGTTATACTCACATACATTATTTTAACACTCTTAGAAACTTCAGAGTGTTTCCTATCCAATAGTACTACTTATGTGCATATCCTATTTTCTGGGCCTGAGTGGCATGCATTTTACTTTGGGCACGCCAGACTCTCCAAAACCGTCACCTCGGGAGCAGTTCCCTAACAGGGAGCCAGTATATAGAGGCTAGCAATGAAGTAAAATGATCAAATTTTTTGGTTGTCTGAAACAGAGGCATTCTGGGTGTCACATTTATTTTGGGGCTTCACCGTGTTTAATCGAAATGTACAGCTGTATGTCGTCCGCATAGCAGTAAAAGTTGACATTGTTTTTCCGAATGACATCACCAAGAGGTAGAATATATAGTAAAAACATTAGTGGTCCTAAAACGGAACCTTGAGAAACACTGAAATGTACAATTCATTTGTCAGAGTACAAACCATCTACAGAGACAAACTGATATCTTTCCGACAGATAAGTTCTAAACCAGGCAAGAACTTGTCCGTGTAGACAATTAGGGTTTCTAATATCTCCAAAAGAATGTGGTGATCGATGGTGTTAAAAGCGGAACTAAGGTCTAGGATCATGAGGACATTTTGGATTGTTCTTAGTCTCCTCAATTAGGTTGGAAAAGTAGGCTGATCGAGCAGCAGGGAGGGCTCTTCGATATTGCAAGGACTGTCTTTTTAAGCTATTCGGAAGACTTCCAGTTTGGTGAAGTGCCATTTCCATTCCAATTTTCAGGAAGCTTGCTTCAGGGCAAGGGGTACCGGATTTTGTGTATACCAAGGAGCTAATTTCTTGTGACAAAAGTTTTTTTGTTTTTTAGGGGTGGGACTGCATCTAAGGTATTACGCAAGGTTAAATTTAGATCCTCAGTTAGGTAGTGATTTTTGTACTCCGAAGTCCTTGGGTAGGTGGAGGAAGTCTGGAAGGGCATCGAGTAATCTTTGGGTTGTCCGAGAATTTATAGCACAGCTTTTGATAATGCTTGGTTTGGGTCTGAGCAGATTATTTGTTGCGATTGCAAACATAATAAGATGGTGGTCCGATAGTCCAGGATTATGAGGAAAAACATTTAGATCCACAATATTTATTCCACAGGACAAAACTAGATCCAGGGTATGCCTGTGGCAACGCGTAGGTCCGGAGACATGTTGTACAAAACACACTGAATCGATGATGGCTCCGAAACCCTTTTGGAGTGGGTCTGTGGACTTTTCCATGTGAATATTGATGTCACCAAAAAGTTTAATATTATCTGCCATGACAACAAGATCCGATAAGAATTCAGGGAACTCAGAGAGAAACACTGCATACGGCCCAGGAGACCTGTAAACAGTAGCTATTAAAAGTGATTGAGTAGGCTGCAAACATTTCATGAAAAGAAGCTCAAAAGACAAAAACTCAGTCTTTTTTAAAATAAATTATTGAAATTTGCTGTCATAAATGTCAGCAACACCTCCATATAATCACTAGTGTAACAAGAGAGAGAGGTCTCATTGAACACAGTAAGTTCATGAGGCTTGAGCGATGTTTCAGTCAGGCCAATCACATCAAGGTTATGATTAGTGATTAGTTAATTGACTACGATTGCCTTGGAAGTGAGGGATCTAACATTAAGTAGTCCTATTTTGAGATGTGAGGTACAGTATTATCACAATCTCTTTCAATAATGACATGAATGGATGAGGTTTTTATTCCAGTGAGATTGCTAAGGCGAACACCACCATGTTTAGTTTTGTCCAACCTAGATCGAGGCACAGACACAATCTCAAAGGGGAAAGCTGAGCTGACTACACTGACTGTGCTAGTGGCTAACAGCCTGCTGCCTGGCCTGCACCCTATCTCATTGTGGAGCTAGAGGAGTTAGAGCCCTGTCTATGTTGATAGGTAAGATGAGAGCACCCCTCCAGCTTGGATGGAGTCCGTCACTCCTCAGCACGCCAGGCTTGGTCCTGTTTGTGGGGGAGTCCCAGAAAGAGGGCCAGTTATCTACAAATTCTACCTTTTGGGAGGGTCAGAAAACAGTTTTCAACCAGCGATTGAGTTGTGCGAGTCTGCGGTAGAGCTCCCCCTAACTGGAAAGGGGCCAGGGACAATAACTAGATGACAACACATCTTTCTAGCTAAGTTACACACTGAATATATGTTGCACTTGGTGACCTCTGACTGTTTCATCCTAACACCGTTGGTGCTGACGTGGATAACATTATTCCTATACCATCTACACTTGCCAGTTTAAGTCTCAGCCAGCACCATCTTCAGATTAGCCTTTACGTCAGTAGCCCTTCCCCCTGGTAAACAATATATGATCGCTGGATGGTTATTTTTAAGTCTAGTATTGCGGGTAATGGAGTCGGCTCCGTCTCCGATTCGTTGCTTAACCGGTTGAAAGTTTCTGTCGGCTGAATGAGCGACATCGGTTGAGCATGCCTACAGCATTTTTTCCAGAAGCCTTAAGTAGTCAGGCTGCGGGGACTGTGCAGGGGGATTTCCTACACTTAAATTGCCCTAACGATTGCATCTGAAGCTGGGCTTGCAACTCGCCTGTCCTCACTATAAGGTGATAGTTCTCCTGCATATTATGAGTACAGCGACTGCAATTAGATGGCATAGCATTAATGTTTCTACTTAGCTTTTTCGTCTGGTCGAACTCCTATAGAACTCCTATAGAAGACTTTGGTAAATATGTTAAATGCAGAATTCTGATTAAATGGTTATTAAAACTAAAAAACGATACGTTTGGCAGGGATCCAGTAGCAACAAACAGCACAGTACCACAGAGACAAAGCATAAACGATTGAATGAGATTACGGAGAACAAATACATGAACAGCAAAGACTGTGTTGAATATGGATATTGTACAGCGGCTGTGAATGTAAGCGTTATTGTGGGGTGAGCATAAAGACAGACATACTGATGTTACTGAGGATAAACACAGACCCACTGAGACTGACAGATTACATATTACATACCTACAGCCAGACAGCAGCAGCAACCCAGACAGACAAAAACACATTAAATGGGAACCCTGAAAGAGAAAAGGTAATAACTTTCTAAGTATTTACATTGCTGCTCTCCATCGGAAGTGCCAATAAGGGGAACAATAAGGAAAGGACTTGTGGTTGAACACAATGAGTACATCCAACTACATTAAACGTAGCCCTAACCAATAGGTGTGTCCTGCCACTGAGACACATAGAGCCAAACACTAAGGCCATGGAGCAGTGGTAGGTGAGCTTTTAACATGAGCAATAGCGGCCACAGCAACTCTGTGCTTGGCCAGACCCACTGTCAGAGGAGGAAGAGAGGGAGAGAGAGAGAAGGAGGATAGGGAGAGAAGCCTAATAGAGACAGAGCTCCCCACAGTGGCTGATAGTATGTTGGTCATAGGATGTCAGCTGTGGATTTGGCGATGCATACAATCAGGTACTATACTGTACACCAAATGAAGAAAAAAGTGTATGTATGAGTGTGTCTGTGGGTCAAAGAGAGAGACATTAGAGAGAGAGAGAGAGAGAGAGAGAGAGAGCGCTTTATGTAGAGCATTGACTGTTAGATGCATCCTCCGCTATGGTAATGTTTGAAACAGTTGAGAAAAGCACTCAGCTAGGCCGCCAACGTACCGGAGAACAAGTGCCCATGCGTGGACTATTAAGCCTCTACATCCATCCAGTCCACACTTTTATACCCCCCCCCAGAATGATCCATTGGAGAGTCGCACCTTGAATTGCTTGTTGTGTCCCCTGCCTGCTCGGAGAGCGAGCGAGGCACCTCGCCGTGGGTGGGTGAGTGTGTCTGTCTGTCTGTGTGTCCGTCTGTCCGTCTGTGTTTTAGTGTGTCTGCGTGCACTGTGGCTGTGGCTGGCGCCCCCTCGCCGCAACCATAACCCGAGCTCCTTGAAACGTCCCGCGGCTATGTTCCTCTGCATCACCACTTTGGCCCTCTTTGAGGGATTTGTTCGGCCTAAGCCCCCTGAGGGAGACTGGGGGCGACGAGGAGCAACCAGACCCTTTGCCAGCCAGCCAGCTAGTTTCCAACCAGCCAGCCCACCCCTCTCCTTGTGTGTGAAAGAGGGAGAGAAGGATGGAGGGCGAGCAAGCGATTGAGTGAGTCAGGCCCTGGAGTTGAGCCCTCTCGTCAATCCAGTCCTGAGTCTGGCAATCCAGACACGCTCCCACTTGCACCTCCGTGCCTGGGACCCCCCGATTGTGCTCCAGCCCCGTCATTGACAGGAAGGAAGGGTCGTGCTGCCTCAAGAAGTGCCCCACCAGCGGCGTATAGGTGTGCCTGTGCGTGGCGATGTTGTACAGGAGATGAGCCATCCTCATCTGCATCGCACTGCCCGTCTCCCCTATGTACGTCACAGATGGCAGTGGATGCCGTACATGCAATTGGCCGTGTGGAGGACCATGGCGACGGGAAGCGGATTGGATGCATGACCCTCGTCGAGGCATAGAGGACATTGAGCAGCTGGCGGAAGTGCTCCCCCGGCACCTCCCGCCAGCCGCTCATTAAGAAGGCTCAAATAGCTCCGCACCAGGAGATCCCGGAGGTCGGAGTTCTTCCTATAGGCAGAGATCCCCCTATAGGCAGAGATCCCCCTATAGGCAGAGATCCCCCTATAGGCAGAGATCCCCCNCCCCCCCCCCCACCCCCAGGAACAAGCACCTGGCAGACTGCAGGAAGCCCCGCTGCCGCAGTGCTGCGAGCAAGGTGTTGACCTTGCTCACGGAAGTATTCCTGTCGCTTACAGATGCAATGGAAACGCAGCAGCTGGGACTTGGCCAGGCCTCTGAAAAGGTGCCATGGGTGGTAGTTGAAGAAAGAAAGAAAGAAAGAAAGATTTGGAAGGAAATACAGTTGTTATTGTTAGATTGGAAGTGAACAGAGATTTTTCCCAGTACGCCTGGTGGTCAAATGCTATGTAATTAGGGAGTAGTGTTGCCACAGAGCAACCAGAACAGAACATTGGAGAGAGAAGAGGAAGGCTGCTGGCTAATCAACTCTCCAATCAGTATGGGGTGGTAATCACCATGAGTCCATGTGAAAATGCAAATCAGGTTAATTAAAAATGGATGTCCCTGTCCTGTTTCTCCTGTCATAACAAAAGATAATTAAAGTCCCAGTGCAGTCAACATTTTTCCTGTGTTTTATATATATTTCCACACTATGAGGTTGAAATAATACTGTGAAATTGTGATAATGCGCATTAGTGTAAGAGCTGTTTGACCGCCTGAAATTTCAACCTGTTTTGATGGGATGCAGTTTAGTCCTGCCTGGTGACATTATTTAATCAACCAATAAGATTGAGAGTTCCAAACCTCTCTGCCAATAACAGCTAGTTCCCCTCCCCACTCAGACTACTTCCAGACAGTCCTAGCAAAATTATTGTTCGAGAAATTGCTCATTTTAATTGAAAACAATCACAGTAAGGTATTTCATTGTTACCAAGAAATGATTTGATATTGAGATAAAAACGGCTGCATTAGACCTTTAAGAACTAATAATTATATTAAAATCTCTTATTCGTATCCGCTCTCTCCATCTCTTTCTGTTTCTTTCAGTTTTTCCATCTTTCTCTATCTCTCATTTTCTCCCACTAGGGAATGGATTTGAGTGAATAGAGAGATTTTATTGAAAATCAGTGGAATATTATTTTCTTCTTCTTATATAAATAAGTCCTCCACAGGTTTGATTCAGTATACAAGGAGAGCAGTGGTGGTTATTCAAATCAGGAGTTGAGCTGAGCCAAACTACTTCAGGGAGTCTATATTGCCTCGGCAAATATCTAGAAGTTTACACACTGTTTACCTAAGGTGTCATTTACACTTGTGAAATCTTTGTAGCTCATTAAGAAATCTTGAATAATTTGACGCAGTGTTGTAAAACATGCATTATCTATTGAAGAAGTCTGCTACAAGAGCGTAGATGTATATTTTACAGGCATAATTTATCACTCATGTACCTGAATAATTCCCAGCTGCGCCGCCTCTCATCTCCAGTGCAATCCTTCCCCTTTACTTAACATCTCTGCTCTCCTTCCACTGCAACCTTTCCCCTGGTCATTGTTGCATAGAAGTAATGTACTCTCAATCACATAACCTTGAAGGTGAAGGTCAATCAATAAAGGTAAATAAATAATTTCATCACAAGCCTCAACAGGACTGAGTGTTCTCACCTTGTGAATGGATGAATAGAGGGAGGTTGGCTGGGAGATGAATGGCTGTTTCATTCAGCTTGGCAGAGGCACTGAGCCCAATGGATAAACTGGCCTTCACCTGCCCTTGTACACAGCAAAGCCATGGCCATAGTTCAGAGGGAATTAATGCATGACAAATACATGACAAATAGGAAAAGGGCTAAGACGGGTTTTATGTCTGCTCCTGGACACAGACCAAGTGAAAGGCTGGGGGAAACCACACAGAAGAAGCATGGCCAATCATGACCATGGAGGCCAGCATGTGTGTACAGGCTATCCACCTAATACATGGTCTTAAACATTGTCCACAGTTAGTTGAATCAGGTGTGTAAGTGCTGGGCTGTAGAAATGCCTGAATACGTTGTGGCACATGGCACAGAGGCTCAGGGGAAGGAATGATAATGTTAGCCCGTGCAACATGAAACACAGGCTCATATCTGACAGGTTTGTTTGCGTCTTCAGGTTTCCAGCTGCAGCAGTCACAGAAGCAGTGTTTTTATAGCACCTGTTCTCATTCTCCCACAGTGTCTCATCGAGGGCTCACAAATCTGCCGGGAGGGGTGGACAGGTAGACAGGCCGCTGTGTCTGTCCCCAAAGCTGTCGCTTGTCCCCCCTTGCTCACTACACTGCCTGTTGTTCTGTCATCAGTCATTTTCATAGCCCTCGTAACTGGGGGATGACGGTATCTGTGTCCCCCCCTGTCTCCCACACTCCTTCCTTTCTTCCTCCTTCTTACCCTCTCCTCTGCTGCCTGTCTTCATGGGAGAGTGATGGACAAATGGTGTATCCTTGAACAGAGTCGAACATCTCTCTCTGATTTTTCAAGCTTCCTTTATTCCCACCCTGGGAATTCCAAAATGCACAGTAAAATCTCTGAATCACCTCTTAACCCTCCCATCTGCCAATCCTCCTCCCAGCCCAACATGTGGATACTTGTGTGTTTTAGCCAGAGGGGAATAGCAAACAGGGGAATAGAATAGGGAAGTCCAACTAGAAGTAGGAAAAAAAATCTGAGGTTGTTGAGCATATCGACCAGTGCTAATATTTCAGGAGTACAAACTACTTTTCAGGCATTTCGAAGGGATTTTGGATAACTATATATGTACATTGTAAGTATGAGCTTCATACTTTTCTTTTCCTGTATAGAGAAATAGAGAAAACCTTGGGTTGGGACGGTTCCTTTCACATTCCTTTAATTCTGTACTGAACATCAACTGGCTGACATAAATTGTTTTCCCTGCTTTTGTTTGCATTTCTAAGCACAAAGGAATTATGCTTCATTGTAAGTGATTAGTAGTTCATATATCGTGAGTCTGATACAGAACACTGCTCACTGATGAATGGTCAAACATTACAGATTATTGATTGTTTTAAACTATTTTGACATGGGGAATGCTCCTTACTTCCGTAGCAAATGGTTACTCATTTCGGAGTAATACTTGTTATCTATTAATGAATCAATAATCATAATGGATGATCAGTGTTTTCTAAAACACCAGCAGATTCTGTCAGCTGAAGTTTAGAGGTTTTCTTTTTCCGTCCCATAATTCATAGCGATACTGTCCAGTTGCTGTTCTGCTTCTGCATTTTTTGGCACAAAAACATATTTGACTAGACAGGCTTCCTGTGCTCTGTTGCCTCTCTCTCTCTCTCCGCCTCTCTCTCTGTGTCTCTCTCTATGTCTCTCTCTCTGTCTCTCTCTCCCCCGTCTTTCTCTCCCTGTCTCTCTCTCTCTCTCTCTCTCTCTTATTTCTCTGTCTCTGTCTATCTCTCATTTTAGATCAGCTGTTTTCATCCTCCATCTCTCATGTTAGGTCGAATATCAGGCACAGGGGCATGGACAGGAAGTAAGTCAACATCATGTTCTGTTTAAATGTAAACCATTGGAACATCATCATCATCATCATCATCATCATCATCATCATCACCAATATCAGATTCATCATCAACAACAAACAATTAAGAGTCTCTAGGCTTTTTTGTTGTTTCTGTAGGGCCCCCAAGCCCCCGAACGATGAAGTCGTGTCATTGCGACAGTCCCTCAAAAAACTTCTGGAGTGTACAAGTAAGACAATGTAATCTTCTTTACTCTCTCTCTCTTTCTCTACTGATACTGTTGATACAGTAGTACCAAAGCAAATGCAGAGAAGTGGTGCCAGTGTAAGTCTGAAGTCCTTGGAATAGGGGGGACAAGCTGGCTGCCATTGTACATATTTTGTCTTGTGTCGATTAAAGTCAGTTCTCCAGCTGTGATTTATGTAATGCAATTAGTGTGAGTAATGTTGGATCATGCAGTTTGCTGTTTGTTTGTGTTCCCAAAAGACTAATAACAATTGGCACAGCTGCACGGATCTATAAGTAAGCTAAGCATTTTGAGAAGGCTACAGTAGGTTACAGGACACAAAGGACAACTATTCCCATATGACATCTAAAATAATGACTCACTCACATCTAAAACAACAAGTTTTTTTGGCATTGTACATTTAACACCCTTATTCTGTTGTATGTTAATTTACTGTAACAGCATTGGAGGTTGCAAAATAACAGTAGAGGTCCTGTGCTTGAGCAAACATATTCCTTTAATAAGTCTCTGTCACTTAGGGACTCACTCAAACTAAACCAGTTTGACAACTTTGTGGGCCAGCCTACTCTCTCTCTAAACCTGCAGGTCATGGGCAGTGGCCATGCTCACATGTGTGTGCCTGCCTGTGATTTTGTCTGTAATTCTAATTTCACACCATCTCCTTTTTCTGTCTCTACTGTGTAGCAGGGCAGCTGGCCTTCAGAGAGTTCCTGAAGACAGAGTACAGCGAGGAGAACATCTTGTTCTGGCTGGTCTGTGAGGAGTACAAGACCATCACCTCCAACACTGAGATGGCTGAAGCAGCCAAAAGAATCTACACAGAGTTTGTACAGGTCGACGCCCCCCGACAGGTACATAGAGACATCAGATGGAACATCTCTTTTGGTGTAACTTCATCTTCTTTCTTTCTGGCTTTCTTTCTTTCATTTTCTCTCTCTAGCTCTCTCCCTATAGCTGTCTCTCAGTCTTTCTCTCTATTTCCCCCTTTCTCTGTCCAACATAATGGTTTCACAAAGACAATGTTTCATTCATTACTCAATTCCAGATAAACATCGACTGTGAGACCAGGCAGGAGATTACAAACAGCATGTCTCAGCCGACCGTGAGCTGCTTCGACAAGGCACAGAGAGTGATATACAAGCTGATGAAAAAGGACAGTTATCCCAGATTCCTGCAATCTGAAATCTATCAGGCTCTTTTAGAACCATCAGATGCCAGCTGAGGTTCCAGGACCAGGTGAAGAATAATACCTGTCTACAACCATCAGGCTGTGGGCTGACAGTGATTCAACTCTCTCTTCTCGAACTACCTGTCCGTGTTAGTTCAGCGTGGTTTAACTTTGGGCTGGAGCACAAAACACAGGGCTCATGCTCAGCAATCTCTCTAATGATAATTCATCATCTAGCTCAGTGGCTCCCAATCGTGTTCTATTATTGTAAGGCGGGATAATCTATCCATATAAAAATGCTACAATTCTAGATATGATTGAACATTTTATACTATAAAGACTTTATTTACACTATAACGTATTATGTATGTTTTATAACTTGTATTATTTTTTTACAAGATTAGTATTATCCATTGGTTATCCATTGATTGTTACTTTGCACATGAGCTGTAATTATTTATGGTATTTTCCCGCTGTCTATGTAAATTAGGATATGTCAGACTTGCCATTAATGTACAAGACAACATTTCTGTTGATTTGTTCATTTCTACGTTGTTTCTGTCTATGACAGGAATTCAACAGGCCAACCAATGCAATTTTGTGTGTTTGTGTGTGCATGTGTGTGCATGCATGTGTAATTGCGATTCAAAAGGCCAAGCCAACACAATCAGTGCAGCATCAACTGAGGTCGTAGTCTCTGTCTCTCATTCGTACCCTCATGTTGTTCCTCTTTATCTCTCATACCCAGACCAACCCCAAACACTCTGCTCCCTAGGCCACCAGGCCAATGGGCCATCGTTTGAGACATCATCTCTCTCTCTCTCTCTCTGTATCTCTCTCTCGCTTTCTCCCCCTCTGCTTCTGCCTTCTGTTTTCATACATTGTAAAATGTGATTTCATGTTGTCTACATTAATCTAATATGGTGCTATGTCTAACACCAGTCCAGGTGTATAGTCTCTCCCCAGCAGGAGTCTATGTACTGTAGAAGCATCAACCACCTTCCCACACTATAACACCCATGACATTCCCCTTTTTGCACACAGACCCCCTGCAAGGATACACACCTGGCGTCTTCCACTAGAAAACGTGGATACATGCAAGTGTAGCATGTACAAACCTGCTCTGGGATACAATATCATGCTCACTTGAGTTACACTTCAATGTTCTCTCAGTGAGTTACACATGCATGCACGCACCCACACACAAATGGGAAATGTTATTGTGTTTCTGGCCAAATCTACTGCATGTGTTGCTGGTATACATCACTCTCTGCAGGAGGCTGTATCATGCTGGGAGGAAACAGCAAGGAATACTGAGACTAACACACCCTGTTAGGTCCTGGACTGTAGTCTTATTACTGTCACTATGTCTTCCTATATGGCCCCCTGACGTCTTCCTCTCTCCAAAAGCTGTGGCGCTTTTAGTATACATTTCCACTCATATCAACAAATCTAATCACTGTTCCAGCTGTATGTGCACATGGACATCTTTCCAATTGGGCATAATACATTAAAGCCCTGTCTCTCTGTCTGAATCAGATGTACTGTAATCATTAGCTCTGGGATGGGATGTGGATTTCTGTTTTACAGATGGATGAAAGTAAGTAGAGTTAGGATTATTATGTGGAATAGTGTTGCCTTTCCAGGAACACACTAGGAGAATTTGATGCTGATGTTTCTGCCAAAAGGCATGAGGTTCTACAATGTGACCAATTTGTTACTGTCTGTGTTTGTTTGTGTGTGTGTGCGTGTGCGCGTGTGTGTGTGTTTCTGTCTCACTACAGAGGACAGGAAAGTTCTCCGACCAAGACAGCATCTGACATTTGGGATATGAAACTTGAAGACAGTGTTAATAAGACAGTAGGGTGATACATCTGAGATGAGACCTGTAACACAGCATTAAATCAACATAATACTCCACCAGGCAGGGATACAGCAGGGATTTAGGTGTCTCCCTCTACGAAACATACTATTACATTCAAATAATTTGTTCCTCTGTCTTCCTCTGTCTCCTTTTCCTGGGATGACAATAGAAATGTGCCTGAACCAATACAAAGATTGTCTCAAAGCCACAAAAACCTAATAATAGGACAGGGCATTGTTTGGGCCTAAAGAAAATACAACAACACTGCGTTCTCTATCTGGAAACAAAGAAACATTACTTCAAGTTCCAAGTTTATCGTGAATTTAAGTTTGGTAGCCTAGCTCAAGTTGGCATTACATAGAAAAATACTTTTTCTGTGTTTATTCCTTTATACCCTGCTTATATAAACAACATAGAGCAGGTAGGGACAGACAACAACATTGTGTGTGAAATCTCACAACATGACTAGAGGCTTCATGCCATCCAAACCACAGATCCCTCTGGATTGGCAGAGGGCCGGGGACATTGGGAAGAAGTATAGTTTTGAAATGCTCTCTACCATCTCTCTCGGTGTGTGTGTGTGTGTGTGTGTGTGTGTGTGTGTGTGTGTGTGTGCGTGCGTGCGTGCGTGCGTGCGCGTGCGTGTGTGCGTGCTTGTGTGCGAAGGATGAACGCCCTCCTGATGAATGCCCTCTTTGAGAAGGCAACAATCTTATTCCATTCCGTCCCTATTCTGATGGACCCCTGTGAAGACTGGGTGCTGAGTTGGGAGGCAGGCAGGGAGGGGAGGGAGGTGGCGAGGCCCCAGCAGGTAGGACTACTCTGGGCTGCGGAGGAGGAGGAGATAACTCCCTAGGACTTTGTGTCTGGCAAAGTAGCTCACGGAGGAAGGAGATTAGGTGTCTGGGACTCTGCTGAGTCCCACAAATTGTCCCTGGTCCTGACTGGGGAAGGCTTCTTTCACAGCTTAGCTCCTGTAGTAGAGCTTCCAGCAACCTAAAACCAAGCTTTAAAGGTTTAGAAATGGGTTTCTTACATTATCTGGGAACGTACCTTATCCCAGGAGTTGGTTCAGGGAACAGAACAGAAAACCGGAAAATAACAACATTTTTCAAGGAACAGAACCATTTTTTGAGAAGCATGGAAACCGGTTAATACCGTTATTTTACATCCCAGGCATTTTGTTATAGTCCCACAACAAAACACAACAAAGCCCCTATATGCAAAGCCTTCACTCTCTCACGCAGAAATGTATTCCAGTGTCTGCCTGCAAGCTGACATTTTTTTCCTGTGCGTATTTAGGCTACCTGCCCCTCCCCACTCCAAAGCATAGGCTACTGTACTGATGTTAAAAGCTTGATTTAGAAGATAGGGAGAAAGATTTTTAATTAGCTAGAGAAAAATGTATTAACTTTTTCCAATGCTAGTTAAGGATACAATAGGCCTAGTTTTCACGTTTCAAATTGGATTCATTAGCTACAAAAAGGTAAGAAGTGTTTTTAAGTCTGGTGCTGCTCTGCACACACAAGCTTGTTAGCTAGCTAGCTCAAGCTTGTTAGCTAGCTAGCTCAAAGGACATTCAAAGTTCCTCTATATAAGCCGCTCCTCCTAGGACCTAATTCATATAATGCATGGCATAACAAGATAACCAGCACTTCAAGCCTCCTCCCCAACCCTCTCTGGCTCTCTCCCCCACCCACAAAATTTCAGTCGCATCTTGCGTCATAGGCTACACTTGTCTATCCATCACGCATGTAAATAACTAGCTTGTCTGCTCTATCCACACTGATTGATTAAGTAATTTAATAAGCTAAATGTAAAAAACGGTTGATTTCACAGGCTAAAAAAAAGGAACAGAAAATAACAATATAAACTGTTACTTTTTGCTGGTCAGAACAGTGTAACACATTTTTTTTGTTTCTGTTCAGAACAAAGTGATTGGAAAATCCTTTTGGTTCCAACCCCTGCCTTATCCCCAGTTCTTTCTGAAAACCCCAGTCTGAACATATGCTCGTGCTCACACACACACACAAACCTCACCTCTGATTCCCTCACTGCATATGCTGCTTTGTTACTGATCTGTTTGGATTTACTATGATGAAAGGTTTGCAGGTTTGTTTGGTCAGTGAGTATCTGAGAAAAGTTAGATTAGATTTTTGTTTATATTTTTGAATCATATGATCTCCATTCTCAGAATTACTCTGCTACTGAATGTACTGTATATCTCTCTGTTTCTTATTAATATCCACTAGATGGCAACAAAGACAACATTGCAAATGCACGTTTCTGCCCTGTTACAGCAGCAATAATTTATCTTATGTTTCAAACTTTTCAGTACAATGATTAATCTAAAGTCAAGTTTCAAAGACAAATTCAACTTCATGACCAAATAAATTACAGAACAACTTACATTTAGATTTTTGTCTTCACCTAACATTGAACAGGGACCTATTGTATCTTTGAATAATGCCATTGCATAAACTTATTTCACTTACGTGAACAAGTAATTAAAGTCTCTTGCAACCAAGTCAACCAGACACACATGAGGATTTGGACCGTAGTGCCTGAGCTGGTTTTTCTCTGAGGGGATTTCAGAAACCACACAATGTGAAACTGTCAGTCTGACTTCTGCCTGAAGCCCCTGTGTTTCCTTGGATGCCAAGCCGTTTCACTTCCACCTCAGTTCAGAGGAAGTCTGCGAGGTTTTCACAAAATTACTTGCAACACAGACTCCCACCCTGTCCTCAGAGCTGTGGAGAATGGTGCCCCTCATTCCAACACACTGCAGCCCTGGCAATGGGTGTCAGCTCTCTAGCACACAGGTTTTTCCCCTACACACTCACACGCACACACACATGCACGTGCACAGGCACACACTTTTAGCTTCTTATTTCCTCTTGCACCACTCCCTCTTTTCTAATTTCTAGGTTAGATGCCAGTTATTATCAAATGTTTGCCGCGAATCATATTGAATTAAGTTGAACGTTAAGAAACCCATGCATGTCCAACTCAATAGACAGGAGTTGTACTGAAACCAAGCCCAACTGGTTTCTGCTTCTGTTGTCTCCAGCTCTGTGAGACAGGATAGCACAAGTTCAGGCAAATTATCTGAGAGATCAGTCCCCTCATCTTCTCAGCTTTTGCTCAGAGCATGGAGGCTGCTTCTCAATAGTCTTAACTTGCTTCCTTTCCTCTTCTCCTTTCCTCTATATGTACTGCCATCTATGAACTGAAAGCAAATTCTTAGCTGACATCCACCATATTGCTTTCACCTCTCCACCAGTTTTCCAATTGCAGGTAAAGGAAAGAAGGAGCACAGGAAGGCACTTTAGACTAATTACCTCAACTATCGTAGGTGTGTACGTCATGAGAGGCAGTAAAATAGGAAGTGGGTGCATGTCTACATGCTTTATACGACAATAAAGCATCAGCAGCACACAGTCATTTTAATGTTGCTTTGCGTAGTTCGACAATATAATTGGCACCCCTTAGATGAGATTGTCCTTGACATATTTGCACATTTTCCCAATATAGCTACAATGCTTATCTGATTATAGAGCTATGGTCTACTGTACCCCCATGTTGTAACACAATAGTAGTCTGCCTTCCTGTTCTAACACTATGTAAATAATTATTATTGTAAAGATAATTTTGCTAAATACAAGTGAGGTGCTAGTGCACTGCAACAACTCCTGCTAGTAGGTCAGATATTATTGACAACAGTAAGAACCAAAATAACTCAGAACTGAGGCAAGACAGTCTTCTTTCTGTTTGTTTGGTATATTGAAATACTGAATTTCACAATTTATGCTGTGTTGCTAAAATGAGCTAAAATCAGTAACACGTTTGCAATAGGGATTGCCAAAAAAAAGTGTAATCTGAGGAAATAAACGGTTACATTGACATCCTGAGGCGTTAGTTCACTCATGAGTGTGAGAAATGTTCTGTTTGAAGTCATATCAGAGGTGGTTAGGTGCAAGTTGATTTGAGTGGATTCTGTGTAAACCAAAATTATATTTTATCAACCACATCTAGGACCTCTTTCTTGGTACCACACCATCTCATCATTGAATTACCACTAAATTAAATTAGCCAGTTGTTTAAAGAGCTTCTAATTGGAGTCATAGGCTGAGGCTCCACTTCAGAGAGAAAGAGGGGAGAGAGAGAGAGAGAGGCAGGAAGAGGGTTAGCTGCTCATTGAGGTCTTTCTTTCCTGGTAGATACAATGCCACAGCATACTTCCGCTAGACATTTAGGAATGTCCCATCAGCTATCACAAGTAAGATCATTCCGTCAGGGTTTAACCTTGAGGTCATAGTCTTCAAATTTAAATAATGGTAATGTTAGTGACATTTATTTTCCCCATAGTGGTGATAATTAACTTTTATATAGGAAGTAAGTAATTCAATGAAGAAGATGTTGACATTGAATGTAAAATAATCAAAACATTTGACTGAAGTAATTGCTTAGTTCTAATGTGTCCAAGTGAGAGGGTAAAAAAACAGATGGAGCCATTTACAGTATCAATCATTTACTTTCAGTCATGTTCGCTTTGGACTACAAGTCAACATGTCCCAATGTCTGCATCCTATGATGCAACACCATGACTGACTGGTCGATACACATCCTGTGATGAAATCATAAAAAACCTGTAGCCCCACCCTTCAGACCTCACAGACATTACAATACAGTGTTCTTTCCTCCAATAGAATTCCGATGTGTCTGCAGGCATTTGTTCCAGCACAGCACTAACACACCTGAGTCAGCTAATAAAGGGGTTGATCATTATTTGATTATATGTTGATTATTGATTGATTGATCAATTTAGCTTGAGCACAATGCTCCATGTGTTTGTGGCCTCCTTCCCATCCTCAACTTCAGTTCCATTACATACACCTGGACAAAGAGAGTGAATGGAAATAGAATAATGTAAAAACTAACAGGGGAAAGCACAATTACTTCTATTTTGTTAAATCACATCAATAGACAGTGATCTTTTCCACCCTGCTACCCAATCTTCAAAATCAAGCACCAGCTTTAATAGCTGCTAAACTGTATATAATGCAAGCAATAAACTTTGATTTGATTTGGGGGGGGGGGAAACTAATCAAAACACACACAGAATCTTTGTATATTGAACAAAATTATGAAAGCAACATGTAATGTGTTGGTCCCATGTTTCATGAGCTGAAATAAAAGATCCCAGAAATATGCACAAAAAGCTTATTTCACTCCAGTGTAGTGCACACATTTGTTTACATCCCTGTTAGTGAGCATTTCTCCTTTGCCAAGATAATCAATCCACCTGACAGGTGTGGCATATCAAGAAGCAGGGGCCAATAAAAGGCCACTCTAAAATGTGCGGTTTTGTCACACAACACAATGCCACAGATGTCTTAAGTTTTGAGGGAGCATACAATGCTGATTGCAGGAAATGTCCACCAGAGATGTTGCCAGAGAATTTAATGTTAATTTCTCTACCATAAGCCCCCTCCAATGTTGTTTTGGAGAATTTGGCAGTACGTCCAACCGGCCTCACAACCGCAGACCACGTGTAACCTCGCCAGCCCAGGACATCCACATCCGACTTCTTCACCTGCGGGATCATCTGAAACCAAACACCCGGACAGCTGATGAAAATGTGGGTTTGCACAACCGAAGAATTTCTGCACAAACTGTCAGAAGCCGTTACAGGGAAGCTCATCTATGTGCTCGTTGTCCTCACTGCAGTTCGACATTGTAACTCAGTTCAGTGGGCAAATGCTCAGCTTCGATGGCCACTGGCATGTGTGCTTTTCACGGATGAATCCAGGTTTCAACTGTACCGGGCAGATGGTAGAAAGCCTGTATGGCATCGTGTGGGCGAGCGGTTTTCTGATGTCAACGTTGTGAACAAAGTGCCCCATGGTGGCGGTGGGGTTATGGTATGGGCAGGCATAAGCTATGGACAATGAACACAATTTAATTTTATCGATGGCAATTTGAATGCAAAGAGATACCATGACGAGAACCTGAGGCCCATTGTCGTGCCATTCATCACCTCATGTTTCAGCATAATAATCCGCAGCCCCATGTCGTAAGGATCTGTACACAATTCCTGGAAACGGAAAATGTCCCAGTTCTTCCAAGGCTCGCATAGTCACCAGACATGTCACCCATTGAGCATGTTTGGGATGCTCTGGATGGACGTGTACGACAGTGTGTTCCGATTCCCGCCAATATCCAGCAACTTCACACAGCCATTGAAGAGGAGTGGGACAACATTCCACAGGCCACAATCAATATCCTGATCAACTCTATACAAAGGAGATGTGTCGCGCTGCATGAGGCCAGCATCCTGGAGTCGCCTCTTCACTGTTGACGTTGAGACTGGTGTTTTGCAGGTACTATTTAATGAATTTGCCAGTTGAGGACTGTTGAGGCATCTGTTTCTCAAACTAGACACTCTAATGTACTTGTCCTCTTGCTCAGTTGTGCACCGGGGCCTCCCACTCCTCTGTCTATTCTGGTTAGAGACTGTTCTGTGAAGGGAGTAGTACACAGCGTTGTACAAGATCTTCAGTTTCTTGGCAATTTCTCACATGGAATAGCCTTAATTTCTCAGAACAAGAATAGACTGATGAGTTTCAGAAGAAAGTACTTTGTTTCTGGCCATTTGAGCCTGTAATCGAACCCACAAATGCTGATGCTCCAGATACTGAACTAGTCGAAAAATGAAGGCCAGTTTTATTGCTTCTTTAATCAGAACGACAGTTTTCAGCTGTGCTAACATAATTGCAAAAGGGTTTTCTAATGATCAATTACCCTTTTAAAATGATAAACTTGGATTAGCTAACACAACGTGCCTTTGGAACACAGGAGTGATGGTTGCTGATTATGGGCCTCTGTACGCCTATGTAGATATCCCATAACAAATCTACCATTTCCAGCTACAATAGTCATTTACAACATTAACAATGTTTACACCTTATTTCTGATCAAATTGATGTCATTTTAAAGAACAAAAAATGTACTTTTCTTTCAAAAACAAGGACATTTCTAAGTGACCACAAACTTTTGAACGGTAGTGTACATCTAATTGAAGAATGAGTGTACAACAAACTATTTCATAATTAGTTTAACAGTTAAATGGAGTAGCAAGTAATCCATAAAAAAATGTGTCATGGAATTTTTACTCCATTAATAACCCTATTATTACATTATTGATGCAAAACACTTAACACAAGTTACAAAAATCACCACAAAAGGTCACATCTACAGTGGGGCAAAAGTATTTAGTCAGTCACCAATTGTGCAAGTTCTCCAACTTAAAAAGATGAGAGAGGCCTGTAATTTTCATCATAGGTACACTTCAACTATGACAGACGAAATGAGAAAAAGAAATCCAGAAAATCACATTGTAGGATTTTTAATTTATTTATTTGCAAATTATGGTGGAAAATAAGTATTTGGTCAATAACAAAAGTTTATCTCAATACTTTGTTATATACCCTTTGTTGGCAATGACAGAGGTCAAACGTTTTCTGTAAGTCTTCACAAGGTTTTCACACACTGTTGCTGGTATTTTGGCCCATTCCTCCATGCAGATCTCCCCTAGAGCAGTGATGTTTTGGGGCTGTCGCTGGGCAACACGGACTTTCAACTCCCTCCAAAGATTTTCTATGGGGTTGAGATCTGGAGACTGGCTAGGCCACTCCAGGACCTTGAAATGCTTCTTACGAAGCCACTCCTTCGTTGCCCGGGCGGTGTGTTTGGGATCATTGTCATGCTGAAAGACCCAGCCACGTTTCATCTTCAATGCCCTTGCTGATGGAAGGAGGTTTTCACTCAAAATCTCACGATACATGGCCCCATTCATTCTTTCCTTTACACGGATCAGTCGTCCTGGTCCCTTTGCAGAAAAACAGCCCCAAAGCATGATGTTTCCACCCCCATGCTTCACAGTAGGTATGGTGTTCTTTGGATGCAACTCAGCATTCTTTGTCCTCCAAACACGACGAGTTGAGTTTTTACCAAAAAGTT
>QNTS01000047.1:1076522-1147566 GCA_003317085.1 Hucho hucho
TGACCAAATACTTATTTTCCACCATAATTTGCAAATACATTCATTAAAAATCCTACAATGTGATTTTCTGGATTTTTTTTCCTCATTTTGTCTGTCATAGTTGAAGTGTACCTATGATGAAAATTACAGGCCTCTCTCATCTTTTTAAGTGAGAGAACTTGCACAATTGGTGGCTGACTAAATACTTTTTTGCCCCACTGTATGTGAGTATGTTAAAATCCTGTGGTTCTATCTTTCCATTTCCACTACCACAAACTGCATGACAAGCCTGTGTGTGTGTGTGTGTGTGTGTGTGTGTGTGTGTGTGTGTGTGTGTGTGTGTGTGTGAATAGGACTGGCCACCCCTCTGAGCCTGGTTCCTCTCTAGGTTTCTTCCTAGGTTCCTGCCTTTTTAGGTAGTTTTTCTTAGCCACCGTGCTTATACATCTGCATTGCTTGCTGTTTGGGGTTTTAGGTTGGGTTTCTGTAAAAGCACTTTGTGACATCTGCTGATGTAAAAAGGACTTCAAATACATAACTACATTTGATTGAATGAATGAGTGAGTGATGAGTGTGTGTGTGTGTGTGTGTGTGTGTGTGTGTGTGTGTGTGTGTGTGTGTGTGTGTGTGTGTGTGTGTGTGTGTGTGTGTGTGTGTGTGTGTGTGTGTGTGTGTGTGTGTGTGTGTGTGTGCGTGTGTGTGTGGGTGTGTGCGTGCGTGCGTGCGTGTCTGCCCGCGTGCGTGTTATGCGCACATGTTAACAGTATAACAATGTAACTAACGCCTACCCATTCAGATAATTGAGAGGAAATATATTGCCATGACTCCTTTCACCATTACATATTATTTGCCCTCTTATGTAATTTCCCTTTTTACTATTCACAGTAAATGCAAGATGTTCTCAGGAAATAGACTTGTGAAAGAGTGTAGCTGTGAGTAAACACTGAAGATTATATTAAGGTGGGAACACAGACACTTCTCTCTTAACATGTGCTCCTTAACATGCAATTTCTTCAGAGGGAATTATTATAGTGTTTAATCACCAAGATGTGTCTTAATAAAGTGTGCTATTGTAATATATCTGTATATATCCTAAATATTAGGAAATATTTATCAAAAAATGTAATATTTGGAAAAATGTGAAATGTAAATATCTATGAGTCAAAGACGTTACGTCCTAGGGCATCTAGGGGCCTTCACCAGCACACTCCAAACGTCACCATAACATACCTCTCTTGAGACGTTAAATACCTGCCCAGGATGGGCCTGGAATGTTTACTAAGACCATACGGTCTACATCTAACTCCTGGGAGGAATCGCTGTCAATTATGTGAAGATGCCCAAACTATTATTTTCAAAGATTCGGATCTATGAATTGAAAGATATACCGCAAAACAGAACACAGAGAAGAAGGTAAGTTAAATTATCTATCTAGGAAAGGGACCTTTATAGGCGGTTCATGATACGTTTGTGTGATCATAATAGATCAGATGTTAATGCATACTACTTCCACAGGATTGATATCCTTCTAAGCAGAAAAAGACAGAAAAAAGACATCAGTGTATTCTGGCACAAAAGGTAAATGATGAGTCCTTTTCTACAAAAATCAAGTAAGTATGGCAACAGTGGAGACTATTTCACAACAATAACATGTCAAATAGTTTACTTAGTAATATTGACTTACAAAACCCATATAATCCCCCCCCCCCCATTTGTTTACATTTTTTTAAGTCAAGAGGACAATAGAAGAATCCAGCCAACTCTTGAGACCTTGTTGAAGGATAAAAGTAATGACAACTGTTTTAACTATGTTGGTCCAGAGTACATTCATTATCATCAATAGTACAGTCTGATTAGACCACCTTCTGACTTTAGCATTAATAATCCCCCAGGGTGCCTTGCAGCCTTCAGAGCCTTCCTGCGGTCCGAATTCAGTGAGGAGAATATTAAAATTTGGCTAGCATGCAGAGACTACAGAAAGACCACCTCACCGGCCGACCTGTCCTGGAAAGCAACAGAGATCTACCAGGAGTTCCTCCATCCCTAGGCCCAGAGAGAGGTCAGTTAGTCAGGCTATGCATCAGCATTCACCTTGGCAGTATCTGGATGCAGTTATCCAAAATACTAACATAATATAAGCTAAAGTAGTAGTTATAGCTATAATTCCTAAGGTGTGACTATGTAATTCCATGTACTTTGCTGATGTAGGAAATTGACTATTTCAAAAATAACTTAGCCTATCAGTAGAATAATTTGACAAGCACTGAAACTTTTTGACATGATAAAATCCCTCCTTCAAAAATACAGATAACAAGCCGATGGGACAATATATGATTTCAACAAGCACACGCAGTGAATTAATGAATTGGCAAGCTTAGGGTGGAAAGGTGACCATATCGCTCAGCTCAGGCTTTTCATAACATTAGCTTCACAAATGTGTGTAGAACTTTCCCTTGGCACTCATTGTAATGGTTTGTGTTTCCCCCCTACAGATCAACGTTGACCATCACATCCACGAGAAGATCAACAGGTCCATGAAAGCGCCTGGTCTGTGCTGCTTTGACGAGGCAGTGACACACGTGTACAAACTGATGGAGAGCGACTCGTACCCCTGGTTCATCAGGTCAGACGCGTACCTGGGGCTCAGACGCAAAGCCAGGACCCTCTGGTAGGGGTCAAGAGTTTGTGAATCAAGATTCACCAAGTCCAAATAAGGAGGATTCCAAACGAGTCATGGAAACATGAGACTATAGATCCTGAGGATAGAACTGGAAGATCCCAACAGGAAGTGACACATAATGACCACAGGAAATTACTTATGAGTTGGAGAAGAAGAAGAAATTCGTATAGAGTATGGAGAAGCAGTGAGATGAGTGGTGTGTGGTGATGAGTAGTGTCAATGATTCAGAGTGCTAAACAGTACACTTATTCAAACCTCTAGACTGACTGATGCATCAAAAGTGGCGTTGTTAAAAATGTACGTCTAGGGAATAGTTTTAGGTAAGAACAGAAGGTACAGAATGTCTAAATGGAAGGACTTACATGACAAATGGTTACAGAAATGAGTTACGTATGGTTACAGAAATGCAGAACTAAAAGGCTTTTAAGTATTCATTAAAGTGTTATTTGTTTTGTCAAAGTAAAAAATCCGTTGTTTTTTTTTCATGCTTATTTGACACCCATGGTATGGATCTGTCAGCAATATTAAGCATGAATAGATGGACCCTGACAGTTTAAATATACAGTATACTTCCATAAGTCAGGATGTAAATGTTGTCAGGATGAAGGGTTATCTTTAATTTGTCCTGTGACACTGAGTAATCGCGTGTGGTCGGTGAGCAGGGAAAATCGGAGAAAATAATTTTCCACAGCCTGCTGACTGTAAGTCTGTTGTGATCACATGTCAGCTGTCTCAGCTAATTGCCCAGAGCCAGCCCAGCAACGATGTACTGAAGCTGGAAAAAAATTGCCCTGTCACCGTTGACCCCTCTCTATAGATGGCTCTATTTCTCAAAGTTGTGTCTTAAAAAGGTAATCTGGACGGCTCTAAGAATAACTGAGTTTGACCCAGAACTCCCACCAGTGGATTGGAGTCAGTGGATGCTCTGATGCATGGCAAATTGGCCTGAATGTGTCCCCTTGTTAGGGAAGTAATCTCATCACCAAGGAACAACTGTTCTGTGATTACTTTTAGCATCAGCATGACACACTATGCACAAATGTCTGGAGGCTAGCACAGCATGATCTTCAATTGAGCATTGCACAATGATTATGAGATGAACTCAATGTTATTACTACATACAAGGTGATAAATATACCCCAGGAAGAGTAGCTGCTGCTTCAGCAATACTAAATACTAAAAGCAGTCTTCAAAGGGAATGTTTTATGTGAGAGTTGATATTTTCAAAGAGGACTATTGGGTAGAGGGAAGACCGACCAGACAATAGCAACTTCAATTGCTATTTATGCTCGTTAAGTCAATAGTATGGTATAATATATTAAATTAAACAACATTCTGTTGAATAAATAAAAAAAGGGGTGGGGGTTGGTATTAAGGGATGTTCTTGCTAGATGACAGAGATCTCACCCCTCCTGCATCACGACAACATCACACCACTCTGTCCTTTACACAGAGTCTGACACTGTTTTCCTTTGTCCCAAACGGTTTCCATGACAATCGAGGGGAAGTGAGTAATGTGCAGTGTATTTCTGATACTGTCTGAGTTACTCAATACCGCCACTCAGGAACTTCTAGAATGGATACTGTTCATATTGGTGTAAAGCAGAAGTAGAGAGGAGATTCAGCAACTCTTGGAGGACAATCTAACTCAATTTAAAAAAGCATATTTATGGTGTCAACCACACAGGTGATTGTTGTGTGTTCGTTTATACCTCTGGACAGTTTTTACTGTATGATGTAAAGGTAGTTGTGTGGTGGTGTGGTGGTGTAGAATTGAGGGCACAAGGCAGATTAACTGTAAGTGGACATGTTTTGGTGTCACTTGGTTGTGCTTGACTGCTTGTGGCCATCTTTGGGTAAGTTGAGGAGAATCACATCAGTTACTGTGCAGAATGACAAGGGACAGGTCATTGGACATGGCTGCCTATAGTCAGATTGGCCATGAGGTGTCTATATGACCCACAATCTACAAACTAAACAACTGACTGTCTAGATTGGATTTAATCATAATATCTTTTAGTAAAGATACACCTTGCCGCTGGACACAGTATAAGAGCTTAAACATCCCAATGACATTTCAACAAGGTACCAAAACACACACCAAGCGAAGGTCATGATTTGCCTATCACTGTCACTGTCTCTGTCATTTGCATCTTAGCAGCTCAGACAAAAAACATTGTGGACATAAAGAGCACACTTTGAACGAGGAGCAGTTATGCTGCCTGGAAAACTGGACAAAGAGAGAGAGAAAGAGAGAGAGAGAGGGAGAGAGAGCATGACACAGAGAGAGGGAGAAAGAAAGTGTCGCAAAAAGACAGAGAGCGCATGTCACAGGGAGAGAGATAGAGAGAGAGCGAGGTGCTTCCTCTCATGCTACAGTTCACTGGGCTGAGTCTGTTTCACCTTCCAGCCCTGCATATAAAGGCCTGAGGTGGAGGGAGACCCCTCTATACAGAGAGTGATTCACCCCAGCATGAGCAGCAGCAGGGGACAGAGAGTGTGGAGTTAAAACATGCCCAGCCTAATCATCACAGAGAAACTGACACAAACACAGCACTTCAATATGGAGCAGGACGACAGGAGGAGGAACAAGAACTTGTGAGTGTAGCTTATAGCTTTTTATACTCTCAAAAGCTGGCGATTTTGGAAAATGTAATGTGGAGCTTTTGTATATTTTGTCAATATTAGGCTATATATTCAATGTACTCTCGTAATACTATGGATGTGTCATATACTTTCTAAATACAAAAATTATTGTACATATGTATTAGCGTCATACTACATACTTTAGGCCACACATTGTATATACACACTGCATATGTCTTACTAAACCTTCTACCAATATACTACATACTGAGATGTCCTTATACAGCAATGGAATAAGTTGTTTTATGAGACGATCATGACTGTTCTTTTTTTCTCTCCATAGGGGAAAGAACTTTATGTGCCGACTGCAATGCATGTTCTCACATTCATCCACCTCTGAGAGGTAATGATTCTTACCCTTCCTTACTCTGTTACTCTGTGTTGATCCTAATTGTTATTATTATAATTGTATTATTTTAAATGTATATATATATATATATATATATATATATATATATATATATATATATTATTGTTCAAAATCAAATACCATATAAGTTGTAGTGTCCATCTGTGGTAGTGTGTGTGAATCCAAATTAAACTTCAGAAAGCAGGCACGCACATAGGCACACATGCACGCACGTGAGGCTGTAATTCTTTCCTATTTATGTTGGTTCTTTTGCCCTCACATCAAATACCAGTTTTATTTTTACCCAGATTTGATTCTAGTTGAGTAATCACCACACATTTTCTTCCTAGCAGGCTAAGTTTAGAAGATACCCAACAATGGTCTCAGTCACTGGAGAGACTCCTCGAGTCTAAATGTGAGTTTCACTTTATCAGACGATCAAAATAGTTCAAGATAAGTAGCTAATTTAGATACAATATCTAACTGAAAACAGCAAGATAGAAATGTTCAACAAAAGCAGCACGTGTTTCCAGGCTTGGGGCTGTATCATTGTTTCATGTCTTGGTGTGTTTTTATTCTTCCCCACAGATGGACTGGCGACCTTCAGAACCTTTCTGAAGTCTGAATTCAGTGATGAGAACATTGAGTTCTGGCTGACGTGTGAGGAGTACAAGAAAATCAAGTCTTCATTCAGAATGTCATCGAAGGCCAAAAAAATCTATGAGCATTTCATAAAGGCTGAGGCTCCTAAAGAGGTACGACTGTTATAATGCAGTATGTATTACAGTACATGGCTACATGCTAGAGATTCAAATAGCTGCAGTGACATTTCTACAGAAAGCAACACTGCATTTGTAACCTCATTGATGTTTTAATCAACATCATCTGGTTAATAAACCCCCTTAAATTTTTTATTTCCAGACATGCTATATGAAATGCATCTGTACTTTGTAAATCTAAATGAATCTTGCGCTTGTTCCAGATAAACATTGACTACCACACAAGGGAGCAGATCAAGAGGGCCGTGAAGAATCCTACACTCCAGTGCTTTGACGATGCCCAGAAGATTGTCTATGGGCTGATGGAGAGAGACTCGTACCCTCGCTTCCTGCGCTCAGACATTTACCGATCCCTCCTGGATTCCCTCGCCGCTGACGCCGTCAAGGGCTAATAGTAGCGGATTAGACAACAGGAGAACATGACAACAGTAACTGGAATGTTTGGGGTTCTACAGGATGGATGGCTGACCAAGCATAGAGAGACTGACAGGCCTGTGTCCCTACAAACCATGGACGCCACAACGCAGGACCACATCCTGAAACACTGCAAGAGGGATTTGCCAAGAGAAAAAGCTATGAGATATGAGGAATGCTACAGCGCTGCGATTGCACTGGATGCTGCTGTCCTGTCTGTAACTCTGGGAGTGACATCATATCATAGGTGATTAGATCGTCTTTGACAGCGAATGAATCACAGAGTGAATGATGATCGAAATGAAACACAACGTCAGCAACCAGTCCCCAATCAACCGGAGGTGCATCCTGTCCTAAAATGATGGAGAAGAGAGTGTATGTGTGTATGTGTGTTTGTGTGTGTATGTGCGTAACAGGATGCCTATGATACTGTGATAAGGTATGAGATACAAGGTGGACTTTCACTAGAAATACTAATGCACGTGGTCTGGAGTGAAACAAAGGAGAGAGCACGCATACAATGGATACTGGCCCAAAATGCTATACTATCCTCACATTTCGTCTCTAAATTCAAACCAGTTTTTCGAATGGCGGTTGGATCTTTAGATTTGCAAGGCAGTTAAAGACTTCTTACACTGTCTCTCATTGAATAATTACTCATTTAGAAGTAGAGGTTAAGTTGTGTGAGTGCAATTGTAGACAGAAGAGTAGCCTATGTCCCACTTTGTATATTAAACTTTGAACAAATATTTTTTGATTGCTTACAGAGCAAGCACAATACAATGTTGATAAATGAAGATATGAATGTTGTACTATTTATTACACAGTCACTGTTTGGATGCTGAATTTTGCAATGCTTGTAAAAATGTTCACGATTAGATTATTAAATTACATTAAATTATTACATTATTTGGAGACAAAATATTTCTTGTCAATTACTCTCTTCTGGCTTATTCTCAATTAACAACTAAATTAAAAACCAACATTTCACTTTGCGGCTGCCCCTGTATGTGTAAGCCCTTAGATCGCAATATCTGCTAAGCTAGCATGTGGAATTGTTTTCACAAAGTTTATAATTTAGCCATGTGATTTAGAATTTTGGACCCCTGTAGGCATACTATATATACAGTACCAGTCAAAGGTTTGGACACACCTACTCATCCAGGGTTTTTCTTTATTTTTACTATTTTCTACAATGTAGAATAATAGTGAAGACATCAAAAATATGAAATAACAGTCGGAAGTCGGAGGTTTACATACACCTTAGACAAACACATTTAAACTCCGTTTCACAATTCCTGACATTTAATCCTAGTATAAATGTCCTGTCTTAGGTCAGTTAGGATCACCACTTTATTTTAAGAATGTGATTTATCAGAATAATAGTAGAGGGAATTATTTATTTAAGCTTTTATTTATTTCATCACATTCCCAGTGGGTCAGAAGTTTACATACACTCAATTAGTATTTGGTAGCATTGCCTTAAAATTGTTTGACTTGGGTCAAACGTTTCGGGTAGCCTTCCACAAGCTTCCCACAATAAGTTGGGTGAATTTTGGCCCATTTCTCCTGACAGAGCTGGTGTAACTGAGTCAGGTTTGTAGATCTCCTTGCTTGCACACGCTTTTTCAGTTCTGCACGCATATTTTCTATAGGATTGAGGTCAGGGCTTTGTGATGGCCACTCCAATACTTTAACTTTGTTGTCCTTAAGCCATTTTGCCACAACTCTGGAAGTATGCTTGGGGTCATTGTCCATTTGGAAGACCCATTTGCGACCAAGCTTTAACTTCCTGACTGATGTCTTGAGATGTTGCTTCAAAATATCCACATAATTTTCCTTCCTCATGAATCCTTCTATTTTGTGAAGTGCACCGGTCCCTTTTGCAGCAAAGCACCCCCACAACATGATGCTGCCACCCCCGTGCTTCACGGTTGGGATGGTGTTCGGCTTGCAAGCCTCCCCCTTTTTCCTCCAAACATAACGATGGTAATTTTGGCCAAACAGTTCTATTTTTGTTTCATCAGACTAGAGGACATTTCTCCAAAAAGTATGATTTTTGTCCCCATGTTTAGTTGCAAACCGTAGTCTGGCGGTTTTGGAGCAGTGGCTTCTTCCTTGCTGAGCGGCCTTTCAGGTTATGTCGATATAGGACTTGTTTTACTGTGGATATAGATACTTTTGTACCTGTTTCCTCCAGCATCTTTACAAGGTCCTTTGCTGTTGTTCTGGGATTGATTTTCACTTTTTGCACCAAAGTACGTTCATCTCTAGGAGACAGAACGCGTCTCCTTCCTGAGCGGTATGACGGCTGCATGGTCCCACGGGGTTTATACTTCCGTACTATTGTTTGTACAGATGAACGTGGTACCTTCAGGCGTTTGGAAATTGCTCCGAAGGATGAACCAGACCAGTCTTGGCTGATTTCTTTTGATTTTCCCATGATGTCAAGCAAAGAGGCACTGATTTTGAAGTTAGGCTTTGAAATACATCCACAGGTACACCTCCAATTGACTCAAATGATTTCAATTAGCCCATCAGAGGCTTCTAAAGACATTACATAATTTTCTGGAATTTTCCAAGTTGTTTAAAGGCACAGTCAACTTAGTGTATGTAAACTTCTGACCCACAGGAATTGTGATTACAGTGAATTATAAGTGAAATACTCTGTCTGTAAACAATTGTTGGAAAAATTACTTGTGTCATGCACACAGTAGATGTCCTAACTGACTTGCCAAGACTATAGTTTGTTATCAAGAAATTTGTGGAGTGGTTGATAAACAAGTTTTAATGACTCCAACCTAAGTGTATGTAAACTTCCGACTTCAACTGTATGGAATCATGATAGTACTGTTAAAAAGGTAGAGCAGCATTTTATTATGGACATACAGTAGCAGTCAAACGTTTGAACACACCTACTCATTCAAGTATTTTTCTTTATTTTTACTATTTTCTCTTTTTTTTATGTCTCTCAGATATAGGAAACCTCAAATCCTTGTTCCTCATGATTGATTTTTTCACTGTCTTGTTTTGCCATGTACCAATGTGTTATTCAATGCATTTCTATGGGCAAAAAAAATACTCAACCCCAACATTTTTGGGACCCATGTTTGGTCACTTTATTCGTGGCACATTTTTATTCGTGGCACATTTTCCTCCTTAGAACTTTTTGCACATTTTACATCCCGGTACTGGTTTACCTTGAGATGATTCCCCTGAATCTTGTGTGCGTCGTAGACCAGAACACCTGGTCTACAACGTGAATGTCTCCTCTTTTGATATTGGTGACATATTAGTTTGTAGCTCCAAAGGTTCGGTCTGGACAGTCGGTTTTGTGAGAGAGAGTTCAGACGACTACAGTACAGCTTGTAGATGCCAAACAACCGACACTGTAGTATTCGTGAGTCTCATCTTTCGAAGGTGGTAACTTATTAGTCTCACACAGTTTGGGTTTTACAGACGATTTCGTGACAATTGTCTTATCATGTGAAAAAGGCCACTTCAGAAGCCCATGTTATGGAATAGGCACAAACTTTATATCGAAAGAGGGGATTGAGCTGCAGCCATTACAAGTCTCTAGCTTGAACACATGGGGAGCTATTCAATATTCAAAATGACGTTACCGTGTGATGCATGGGTGCATCAATCGATTCTAGGAGGTGCTTTAACCCTAAGAGTCCCTATATCATAGCAAAAATCGGCTTTTCATTTATCTGACTTTCATTTATCTACATTAGCCTCACTATGAATTGTTTTACCATTTTCTTTTCCGGGCAACCAGGGCTACAAGTAAAACACAAAACATTTTGACATAAACAATTGCATTCATGAGTTTAATTTATAAATGTAAATTTAAAAAAAAGGTTCACCAAAGCAAAAACCTGGTAAAAATGTATTTATACGAATGCTGTAAGTACAGAAATAGTTTGCTCATTGGAAAATGAATATCCAACTAGTCAGTGATATTTGTGTGAAGTTTGGAGTGTGACAGCAACTATGTGTGCTTATTAGAGTATTATAGACACTATGTCCTGGGATTTCCTATGATCTTCTATGTAGAAGAACCCCTTACCTTCTAACAACTATTAAGTTACTTTTCATAGATAGCTTTTAACAGTTTGTAGCACAAACCGTGTCCTTTTTACTGGGCCCGTTCAGGATCACCCTTGTCTCACAAACACAGCTCTAGCTTGATTCCCCTTAATCACACAGACTAATGGTTGGTATCAATGGATGCAAAAGAAATAGACAAATTCAATGGTATAACCTGGAAGTGTGTAACACACAATGTTTTAAAGGGGTTAGAAGTCCAAAACACACATGGTGGGACTGTAGGAGTTCAGGTTCACAGCTCAGTACAGATTAAATGTCTCAAGATTCCATGATTTCTTACTACAATGTTTTACCAGCGAAACATAAGTTTAACATAATAATTCCATGAAAAGTGGTATACAATTGTGTGGCAATAGTATTAACAAATAAATTACACGTGTTAAATTTGATCCCTTGACACACCTTATTCAAAGAAATACATGGGAAGTAGTGAGAGGGCTATTACCACAAAGAAAATCACGTGACAGCATGATGAGATTGAGTATACTTGATGGTCTTGAATGTACATAAAATCCTCTCAATGTACAAAAATAAAAAAATTAAATAACAAAATACGCTAAACAAAACTATGTGGACACCTGCCTTAACAGCCTCCACTCTTCTGGAATGTTTTCCACTAGATGTTGGAACATTACTGAAGGGACTTACTTCCATTCAGCCACAAGAGCATTAGTGAGGTCATCCATCGGACTGCCAGATGGTGAAGCATGACTCATCACTCCAGAGAACACGTTTCCACTGAGTCCAATGGCGGCAAACTTTACACCACTCCAGCCGACGCTTGGCATTGCACATGGTGAACTTAGGCTTGTGTGCGGCTGCTCGGCCATCAAAACCCATTTCATGAAGCTCCCAATGAACAGTTATTGTGCTGACGTTGCTTCCAGAGCAGTTTGGAACTCGGTTGTGAGTGTTGCAACCGAAGGCAGACTTGGCAGTCCATTTCTGTGAGCTTGTGTTGCCTACCCCTTCATGGCTGAGTCGTTGTTGCTCCTAGACCTTTCCACTTTACAAAAGCAGCACTTACAGTTGACCGGGGCAGCTCTAGCAGGGCAGAAATTTGACAAACTGACTTGTTGGAAAGGTGGCATCCTATGACGGTGCCACGTTGAAAGTCACTGAGCTCTTCAGTAAGGCCATTCTAGTGGCAATGTTTGTCTATAGAGATTGCATGGCTGTGTGCTTGATTTTATATACCTATCACCATGGATGTGGCTGAAATAGCCAAATCCACTAATTTGAATGGGTGTCCACATACTTTTGTAAATATAGTGTGTCTCTTCATCATTGTGGTTAGATGTTCCTTCATGCTATTGTTATTTATTTGAAAGACACATCTGCTGTTTTGTTTCTAAGGTGTTTTATACTGTCCAAGGTATGGCCCTCACCGAAACTATAACAGAGGCCCTCATGTAAACTACTTTACAAAGTCCAAAAACATGTTATTTTGCATTGCTTGAAGTGGTTTGGAATGTGTTTAAAGGGTTTTAAGTGATCAATGTGTTCCATCCCATGCATTGCACATTACTACCACTGCCGTGTTTGCCAAGTTGTACAGTGCACAGTCGCTTTAAAGGGAAGGTTATGTTGTTTTTGTGCATCTCTGAGTGATGTTCTATCGATTCCCTAGGTCATTTCATGTTTTCATGAGTTCTGAGTTACTGGCATTCAAGCAGGCAGAAATCTGGCCGGTATGGCGTAGCACCCTGATAAAGTTGCTCTCACTACACTAGAAGTTAATAGGAATATGACTTTTAGATCGCAAAAAAATCTATCATACATGTCAGATTTCAATACTGGTCAGATCGATGTCATAACTCGGGAGGATGTCTTCTCTCGAAATGAGCCATTGATAATATTTGTGCGATATTCCTACCTTGAGAAATGTGTAATTTAATGGAGGGTATAGCACATTTTTCCTATTTGTCTGCCTCTTTAGTCCAGTGTGCGTTTGCAATGAACGCATAACGCCCCACCCAGCAGACTGTCGACCAATCGTGTTCACGTTGTCATGCTGCGTCAAGCAGTTGCTAAACTAATCGTAGTGCAATCCCTTCTCAATGTCAGTGTATACTGTATGTTGAGAAATGTGCCTATTTTCCTTAAAAGTATGTAATGTCACATTTCCAAAGCTATACGATACTACAAATAATAAGTTAATTATCTCACATCTCAGTTTTTATTTTTTTGTACTTCTTGTTGACGGACAGTGCTCCTTGTGCCAGAATCACCCAGAATGCACCGCACGGCCCATTGATGTAGCATGGGCAACATTTCCCATCTCCTCAAAAGTACTGTATATCTGCCGTTGCGAGTAATTTGAAGAACGTCACTTTTATTTACTCAGAAACTACACAACAAAACACGCACATGCTGCAGGAGCACAACTTGTACTTTCGGACTCTGGGATGCTAGTTGGGGACAAAATATGCTTCAGTGCTGGGAATGACCTGCTACTACTACGTAAAGCTTTTTGGAAGCATTAGTCTTGGTGGAAACTTGGCTCTGCTCCCTATTCTCTTCTGAACAATCAGCTGCTTACACACTGTCTGCACATCATAATAAACAGAACAGACCAGCCCCCTCTCTGTTTTGTGATCCTCAGCAGGCCTGGTGATTTACCTGCTAGTGCCAATTCACAATGAGAATCAAGACACAGAGATGCAGACGTACTGTACTAATAACTAATAAACCAAAGTGTTGGGTGCATGGCCTCTGTTCAAAGTTTGTCAAATATGGATGGATGAATGGAGGATGTGAGAGTTGACTGACTCGACTCATACAGTATTAGGAAAGATGTGACAGTTAAATGTGACAGTTAAACAGACCCCTCGCCAAAATCAAAATGGCAGTCAAGCAAATCAACAGGGATGTTGGCTAATGTCTTTCATCTGATAAGTTGAGTACATAATGCCCAGGCAGGATAATATGTGCCTTCAGAAGGTATTCACACCCGTTGACTTTTTCCACATTTTGTTGTGTGGGATTAAAGTGGGATTAAAATTGATTTGTTATTTTGTCATTGTCATTTTTTGTCAATGTTCTACACAAAATACTATTGAAAAATAAAGCACTAATATATTTTGAATAGATAAGTATTAAACCCCCTGAGTTAAAACATGTTATTATCAGCTTTGGCGGTGATTACAGCTGTGAATCTTTCTGGGTAAGTCTCTTAAGTGCTTTGCAAACCTTGATTGTACAATATTTTCCCATTATTCTTTAAAATAAATCTTCAAGCTCTGTCAAGTTGGTTGTTGTTCATTGCTAGACAGACATTTTCAAGTTGTGCCATAGATTTTCAAGCCGATTTAAGTCAAAACTGTAAATAGGCCACTCAGGAACATTAAAGGTCATCATACTCCAGTGTATATTTGGCCTTCCGTTTTAGGTTATTGTCTTGCTGAAAGGTGGATTTGTCTGCCACTGTCTGTTGGAAAGCATACTGAACCAGGTTTTCCTCTAGGACTTTGCCTGTTCTTAGCGGTATTTATTTTCTTTTATCCTAAAAAACTCCCTTAACATGATGCAGCTCAGTGATGTGTTGTGTTGGATTTGCCCCAAACATAATACTTTGTATTCAGGACAAAAAGTTAATTTCTTTGGCACATTTTATCAGTATTACTTTAGTGCCTTATTGTAAAAAAATATGTTTTGGAATTTGTATTCTGTACAGACTTCCTTCTTTTCACTCTGTCATTTAGGTTAGTATTGTGGAGTAACTACAATGTGTCACTGGTGTAGAGAGGAGTAGGCAGGAGGCAGTCGCAGGTTTAGAACTACTGCATTTATTTAAGCATCATAGATCAACACGGGACGAAACCCAAACGCTGTTGTGCTCAAAATATATCTTCACAAACAGAAAGTCACAGGGCAAACCCAAAGTGCAAAATATAAAGTATTCAGAAAATAGTATGAGAGATTCCTCTCAGGAAAACAAGTAACATTTACAATGACCAACAAAGACAATTGGCAGAGGGAGTATATATACAGTGATAGAGTGGGGATTGGAACCAGGTGTGTGTAATGATGACGAGTCCGGGGTTGATGAGTGAAGGGCGTTTACCAGCAGTAGGTTTGGCAGCAGCTAGAAGGCCGGTGACGCCGAACGCCTGAGCTGGACAGGAGGGGGAGCCAAAGCGAAGGCTGGTGTGACACAATGTTGTTGATCCATCCTCAGTTTTCTCCTATCACAGCCATTTAACTCTGTAACTGGTTTAAAATCACCATTGGCCTCATGGTGAAATCCCTGAGCGGTTTCCTTCCTCACCGTTAACTGAGTTAGGAAGGACACCTGCATCTTTGTAGTGACTGGGTGTACTGATATATCATCCAAAGTGTAATTAATAACCTCACAATGCTCAAAGGGATATCCAATGTCTGTAAGGGACCTTACAGATAATTGTATGTGTGGGGTACAGAGATGTGGTAGTCATTCAAAAATCATGTTAAACACCATTATTGCAGACAGAGTTAGTCCATGCAACTTATTATCTGACTTGTTAGGGAAATGTTCACTCTGGAAGTTATTTAGGCTTGCCATAACAAATGGAGTTGAATACTTAGCGACGCAAGACATTTCAGATTTTCATTTATTATTAATTTGTAAAACATTCTAAAAACATAATTCCACTTTGACATTATGGGGTATTGTTGGTAGATCAGTGACACAAAATCTAAATTGTATCCATTTGAAATTCAGGCTGCGCTGTATAAATATTGTACAATCCAGGTTTGCAAAGCTCTTACGGAGTTACCCAGAAAGTTTCACAGCTGTAATCGCTGCCAAAGATGATTATTTTCTCATTTTCTCCTTACAGTGAGATTGCTTGCATGTGTGGCTGTCATCGATGACCACTCGCAAGCTGCAGCTCAACCGTAACAAGCCTTAACAAGGCCTTTTAAGACTATTTCCCTTTCCTTCCCACTTCAAAGCCCTCAACAGCTCCACAGTTCCTTCCCAGGGTCTCCGACCAGACAAAATCCTAGAGAACCGTATGGCCAATCTCAATTCAACCTCTATCCCTCTGGTATTGCTCATACTACTCAGCCAATATTTTCAGATCTATGAGAAGTCAAAGGGTAGCAGCTAGGGGTTGAGGTTGGACTGGGCCTACTGTAAGTGTGACCTTGGATTACCAATCAGAGCGGACATTAGAAGACCACTCATCCAATGACAAGATCCCAACACATTCTGCCTAAATGTAATACCAGCAACTGCCTATGACTTTGAGCACTAATTCAATGACACTGATATAAACGATACCACTTTGTATTTACGGAACATTTAAAACTTTGTTCCTGTATATGCAAATTCACAGATTTCCATTACCTCTTTGGTCATGCCACACTGGCATACTGTACCTACAGAAAGCTGTCATTTCTGGGTAAGGACAAACATTACCATCATCCACCATGCATTTGCATGAAGCCAATGGGTGAATGGAAAGATGCAGCGCTACTGCCAAGGCAGTTGATGTGTGCTATTATATTATCTTGCTGGTGGGGCAAGAACCAGTCATTCAGGTTGGAGCGCTGCGCTGATAACTCACATTATCACTCTGGGTCAGTTGGACATATACACAACTGTATTTTCTTTCATATGAAGACAGGAGATACTATTTGTTGAGTCTAGATCAGGGGTCTCGAACATGTCAATCATGAGCTACCAGTAGCTCACAGCCCAGCTACGAGTATCTTTACAAACAATTCTGAAAGTATATGCAACTTTTAATGTGTTCCATCACAAATTGTTATAAACAAAGTACCAGACACTGCAAGCTTCCAGCTACTATCTAATCAATTCAACTTTGACATTATCCCACCCCTGGTTAGCAACTATTGGCTTAAAAAAAGAAAATATCTTTGACTTTCCAGCAATATTGCCATTATCTGTCTGTGTGCGTGTTTGTCTATCACTCTGTGTGTAGTCAGTTGATGTGATAACCGTCTTGTGGATTGACAGAAATAATTTCCCAAAAACCTTCTCAATTAAATGTTAACTGCAAAGTAGGCTTAACTCGCAGAAGTCTATAATGTGTAAGTATATCATTTATATATATATTATATGTTATTTGCAAACTTTGCCAAGAAAAGAACAGCAGCAGTACAGAACCATCACTACACCTGCATATTAGATGGAACATTCCTCACTCGCTAGAAGCGTAATTAAAGGGCCAGATGCACAATTAAAGGGGAATTACACTCCAAAATATATTAGTACATTTTTAGACAGCTTTAGTGAGAAGATACATTTTTGGGACACCGCTCTAGGTCTGTCACCTTTCACAGCAGATGCGGAAGTGCGACATAGGCGGATATGGTGGATTGAGATGCAGCCCATGCAAAAAAAACATCTATCTTAAACTGACAGATTTTTTATGGTGATGTTTGTGTTATGCTATTTAGATCTTCCACAGGGTGCAGGCATCGTCCTTAGGGGCTTTTAAAGAGATTAGAGGTGAAAGGGTTTGGGTCATCTTGACAGAAAACAAACTGGTTGACCCTCAAAACCTGACCAGTGACCCTCCAAATATTTCCAGATAGTGGTTAACTGCATTAGCTTGCACACTGTTGAATCAGGTAATGTCCTTCCTCTTTCATATCAATCTAACAAAGGCACTTATTAAGTTAATTGCAGGTTAGCACATTTCTACAAATTGACTGAGAAGCACTGTCAAAGACAGAAATGCTTGGAGATTGGCAGCTAAAGTCATTTATTTCCAACCACTTCTTCCCACCTTTCTATTTTTACAACTAAGACTCTATTTATAGAGTGTAAACAGGAATGTAAGAAAACGAGTTTGATGGGCTATGGCATTCCAATCAGAATGCATCTTACATCTTACTTTGTGTTGTCAATTGACAGTTAAGTTGTCAGTTAAGTCCTCCTCATCATACTTTCCATGCATTATTTTCTTGGCATCTCCCACTGCTTGATAAGATCAGGTTGGATTAATTCATAAAATATATTTTTGTGTCAATAACAGGATAATTTTGCTATTTGATTTTGAATTGTAAGACCACTTGAAGTATAAAAAACAAACGTTTAAAAAACGATTTGATAACATTTTTAGTTTGGCCTTACTGCTATTAACCCATTCAAACGCAATGGATAAGAGATTCACTACATGGTACAAAAGATTCTAAAGGATGTTTGTTCTGAAATGTCTGTCCTACAGTATATCTGACAGATATAAGAAAGATCAGGAAACTTGTTTTTTTTTTACATGTATTACATGTATTTAACCCCTTATGTATAAACAGTCTCCATATATACTTACATTCATTTTTCAACTGGTACTGGGGGACCTTCAGACGAGTCTTGGTGTGTAGCCCAAACTTTTCGGACACTAAAGACAGAAGTTGGTAGATCGGCTGTACTGACTTCAGACGAGTCCCAAGACACTTGTGAGGGTTGTAGAGCAAAATGGAGAACACCATTGTGTTTGTGAGGGTCTCATCTTTCTATAGAGGGGTCATAATAGTTTGTACCGTTCGGACGCTACAGGCGATTTTGTGAGAGGATCAACTTTTGGGATGTCTCATGGTCTGACAAACACCGCTCTAGCTCTGTCACTTTTCACCGCAGATGGGGAAGTGCGACATATGCAGTGGATTGAGACGTAGCCCATGCAAAAAAACAAAGCTCTATCTTAAACTGACAGATTTTTATGATGATTTTTGTGTTATGGTAATTACATCTTCCGCAGGGTGCAGACATCGACCTTAGGGGCTTTTAAAGAGAGTAGAGGTGAAAGGGGTTGGGTCATCTTTACAGAAAACAAACCGACAGAAATGCTTGTAGAATGGCAGCTAAAATAGTTTATTTCCAACCACTTCTTCCCACCTTTCTATTTTTACAACTAAGACTCTATTTATAGACCGTAAACAGGAATGTAGGAAAACGAGTTCGATGGGCTATGGTGTTCCAATCAGTATGCATCTTACATTTCAGCAGATTGCATCAAGTTAAGTCCTCCTCATCATACTTTCTATGCATTATTTTCTTAACGTCTCCCACTGCTTGATAAGATCAGGTTGGATTAGTTCATAAAACAGCTGATGTGTGTGTGTAATGGGGAGGAGTCCTCTAAACTATATTTTAGTTTTGTGGGGACTTGGTGTGCCTCTGTGTCATTGGCCTACCCAGAGTTAAATATGGAAGCACTCTCAGTAGTGTAAACGTTTACACTAAACAACCAATCACTTTCCCTAGCACTTCCTTTACTGCCGCAGGCTCTCACCGTCAGCGGATGGGCTAGTCATCTGTTCACAGAGTGGGCCAATCAGGTTACAGATCTGTTACTCTAGGCCGGCCTTTCTAGCATGACGATATCAGAAGGAAACTATAAAGTGCTCTGACTGCTCTACAGGGAGGTAGATTAATTTGACTGCTATAGTCAGTGCTATATTCAGTGTTTTACCACAGAATATTGAGTGTGTTGTATCAGAAAGAGACATGGCATGTACAGACTGTATGAAGGCGTCAGATTTCTCTATTGATAAAAAAGGAATCAAGTGAGTTAATGATTCATGTTTGTGTTATTACAGCTGATTTCTATGACATTGTTAAGCAGTGATAGCAGTCACATGGGATTATCCTTTATTTTCAGGAAGAGAAACTGGAGGACAAGGATACGATATCTCTTGAAGACCACCTCTTCTTCAAAATCCATGGCAAGAAGAAGATCTTACAGGTGAGGCTCAGGGGTCTGAATCATGTAGCATTATGGATGTAAATTAGGGAGTACCATAAGGCTCCATGTCCTAATAATGATCAACCTTATATATATATACATATAAATAAATAAAAGTAGTAGTTACTACTACTTGTATACAAGTAGTTTATACAAGTAGTAGTATACAAGTTGTTTTTACTACTTGTATACTGCTACTACTACCACTACAGGCCTCTAATGTGACTGTTCTCTCCTTCCTAAGGCCAACAGTGGATGAAGTCAACCAATGGGCACAGTCACTTGACAAACTCCTGAGTCACAAATGTAAATGCCACACCCTGTCTTTTATAACTCACATGATATCAGCATGACTGTATGAAATGAACACAAATGTTATAGAGTGAAAATGTATATGAAGGAAGTGAGTAATCTTGAAGTATAGTTGGATCTAAACTGCACCTCCGATTGGTTGATATTTGACCGTTCTCAACTCAGACATTCTACTGCTTGAGAGCTGCTTTGACATTCTCTCTTCTTCCCTCCCTCCTCTACTGCAGATGGAAAGGCAGCATTTCGGATCTTCCTGATGTCAGAGTTCTGTGAGGAGAATATAGAGTTTTGGACAGCCTGTGAGGAGTTCAGGACCATCTCGTCTCTAGGGAAACTGTCGTCGAGGGCCAGAAGCATCTATGAAGAGTTCATCCAGTGTGATGCTCCAAAAGAGGTGAGTTGTCCTTTCACTACGCTCAGGAGTCATTCTTAAAGTGCTGATATTGAGCAACAATCTTATAATAAAATTATGGTAATGATATGTGTGATCACTCTGATTGTGCAAAGACTTATTGGTGTTCTTGTCTCTATTTGGTTGCAGATCAACCTGGACTACCAAACGAAAGATGCTATCGTCCAGAGCCTGTGTCTGCCCAGCCTGACGTGTTTCCTGTTGGCCCAGAAGAAGGTGTTCAGCCTGATGGAGAACAACTCGTACCCTCGCTTCATCCACTCTGAGCTCTACAAGGAACTTTGTGCCATTGCCAGGGGAGAGGGGCAATATCTCAAGTCTTAAGATTAACCACTTTGAAGGATCGTCTATGCAGTCACACATTACATGGAATGTAAAAGCATTTCACATTTGAGCCATGCGGTCAATGGCAATGCTGTATGTAGTGCACTATTTATGAACAGAACTGTAATGTAGGAAGTACAGTGAATAACTAAATAGCTTTTCGTTTACATTTAAAAAATGTAAATTCAACTTTGCGCATCCTGCTTTTGAAGATTGAGACAAAACAATGCAGATCAGACGTAAAGTCATTTTGATATTGGCTTAAAATGGAACTGCCCATCCTGTTGTGTTTGAATATGCAGTTGAGTTAGTTTCACCAAACACCAGTACAGGTAAATAACTGTCTAGTAACTATTTACAACTATATGATGTGAGTAAGTACTTTCTGGGACCAGTGGTATAGGTTTAAATTGGTAACTGTTTTGCTAGAGAGCTGAATGGAGCTGAATGCATCGCATAAAGGTGTTTACACTAAATATTGTAGCGGATGTTGCTTCATACCAGGGATGGGCACTTTTTGGCTTGAGGCCCACATCAGGATTTCGAAATTCAACGGAGGGCCGCACAGATATATATTTTTTTACAGAAAAAAGGGCAGTTAATTTGAAAATACATATATAGGTCCATTATACTTTCTACATATTTTCTATGTCGTTTTTTTTTAACCCCCTGCAGTTCATTGTGGGTGAACTTACTGTAAATAAAACAATAGACGTAGAGGCAAAGGTATGGTGGCAGCTGGACTGCAATACTGTGGTTCTTTTTTTATTTTGTTAAATATGTCCAATGTCAAGTCTAATAAAAATAATATTGAATTCAGAAAATGTCCAGTTATTGGGCCCTGAAGGCTTTAACACTGGTTTTCATTATAAAAAGACACTTCAGAACCAATTTAAATTGAACTCCAAGTCATAACAAACCATGTCAACGAAAGTGAATGAAGTCCATGACAGGATCAACTATACAGTACATTTTACCTTGCAACTTCACAGCAGTACCTTGAGGCAGCTGAGGAAGGGGATGTTTTGGTGTAAAGAGATTGCATATATGAGGCCTCCCCAGTCTGCTCCATTCCAGACCAAATATTTACTCAAACACAAAATGTCAAAGATATAAATACCTGCATCATTTCAATTCCCTTTCCTCACAACTCCTGGATGAAATCTATCTGTACTCTACCAGAAAAATTGTCTGCACAACATCATCTGCGCAACACATAATTTGGCTTCCAGTGGAACAGTGCTCACGCAGCGGAATGGTGTCATATGAATAAGAGGTTCCAGTGAAAATGGTTCCGTGTTACCGAAAAAAAGATAATGACTGACGTAATGTTTAATATCTCTGTGCCTCTGACTATGGGGATGTGCAGACTTTGTGTTAATCCCCTGACATGACAAAGTGTTGTTGGTACAGATGAGCATGAACTCATAATAAAAGCTGACACTGAGAAGACAGCTCTCCTCTCTGACAGCTGGCCGGTAGTACTAGGACCTATGGCCTCTGTTATGATATTTGACAGGCCAACTATAGGACCATTTCTCACCTTACACATCTCAACCTAAACATACCCAAAATAACTCCATTCATTCCTAACATGCAGGTATATTTGGACATCCATCTAACACATTATCCCAAATAGACCAAACATAGCTCAATATGTTTCTTAGCAGCAGGCTAAATGTTTTACAAAGGTCAAATTTTTTTCCCACTAAACTTCCAGTCAAAACATTGCAAGAACTATTGTGGCTGGTTTTGGTTGTTTAAGTTGACAGTTTTTCCATCCTAAAAATTACCACTTAGATTTCCCGCCTAAGAATTTCACACACAGCAGAAAAAAACATGTAATTAACTCCAATGACTGTAATTCTCTCCATTTTAAAGGGAAAGTATACATTTTGGCAATGAAGCCAATATATATATATAGGTTGGAGTCATTAAAACTAGTTTTTCAACCACTCCACAAATGTCTTGTTAACAAACTATAGTTTTGGCAAGTTGGTTAGGACATCTACTTTGTGCATGACACAAGTATTTTTTCCAACAATTGTTCACAGAGATTATTTCACTTATAATTCACTGTATCACAATTCCAGTGGGTCAGAAGTTTACATACACTAAGTTGACTGTGCCTTTAAACCACTTGGAAAATTCCAGAAAATGTCATGGCTTTAGAAGCTTCTGATAGGCTAATTGACATCCTTTGAGTCAAATGGAGTTGTATCTGTGGATGTATTTCAAGGCCTGCCTTCAAACTCAGTGCCTCTTTGCTTGACATCATGGGAAAATCATGGGGACAAAAATCATACTTTTTGGAGAAATGTCCTCTAGTCTGATGAAACAAAAATAGAACTGTTTGGCCAAAATTACCATCGTTATGTTTGGAGGAAAAAAGGGGAGGCTTGCAAGCCGAAGAACACCATCCCAACCGTGAAGCACGGGGGTGGCAGCATCAAGTTGTGGGGGTGCTTTGCTGCAGGAGGGACTGGTGCACTTCACAAAATAGATATGATGAGGAAGGAAAATTATGTGGATATATTGAAGCAACATCTCAAGACACCAGTCAGGAAGTTAAAGCTTGGTCGCAAATGGGTCTTCCAAATGGACAATGACCACAAGCATACTTCCAAAGTTGTGGCAAAATGGCTCAAGGACAACAAAGTCAAGGTATTGGAGTGGCCATCCCTGTCCTCAATCCTATAGAATATCTGTGGGCAGAACTGAAAAAGCGTGTGTGAGCAAGGAGGCCTACAAACCTGACTCAGTTACACCAGCTGTCAGGAGGAATGGGCCAAAATTCACCCCTTATTGTGGGAAGCTTGTGGAAGGCTACCCGAAACGTTTGACCCAAGTTAAACAATTTAAACGCAATGCTACCAGATACTAATTGAGTGCATGTAAACTTCTGACCCACTGGGAATGTGATGAAAGAAATTAAAGCTGAAATAAATCACTCAACAATTATTCTGACATTTCACATTCTTAAAATAAAGTGGTGATGCTATCTGAGCTAAGACATGGAATTTTTATGTATTTATATGTATTTTTATGTAATATCTACATAGGCGTACAGAGGCCTATTATCAGCAACCATCACTCCTGTGTTCCAATGGCATGTTGTGTTAGCTAATCCAAGTTTATCATTTTAAAAGCGGAATTGATCATTCAAAAACCCCTTTGCAATTATGTTAGCACAGTTGAAAACTGTTCTGCTTAAAGAAGCAATACAACTGGCCTTCTTTAGACTAGTTGAGTATCTGGAGCATAAGCATTTGTGGATTCGATTATAGGCTCAAAATGGCCAGAAACAAATAACTTTCTTCTGAAACTCGTCAGTCTATTCTTGTTCTGAGACATGGTAGCTATTCCATGTCAGAAATTGCCAAAAAACTGAAGATCTCATACAACGCTGTGTACTACTCCCTTCACAGAACAGAGCAAACTGGCTGTAACCAGAATAGAAAGCGGAGTGGGAGGCCCCGGTGCACAACTGAGCAAGAGGACAAGTACATTGGTATCTAGTTTGAGAAACAGACACCTCACCAGTCCTCAACTGGCAGCTTCATTAAATAGTACCAGCAAAAACACCAGTCTCAATGTCAACAGTGAAGAGGCGAATCCAGGATTCTGGCCTTCTAGGCAGAGTTGCAAAGAAAAACCCATCTCTCAGACTGGCCAATAAAAATAAGATTAAGGTGGGCAAAAGAACACAGACACTGGACAGAGGAACTCTGCCTAGAAGGCCAGAATCCCGGAGGCACAGTGATTTGAGCTATCCAAATTGGCCAGCGCCGTAAATGCACTCAACTTACATTTTAGTCATTTAGCAGGCAATCTTTTGCAGATCCACTTACAGTAGTGAGCTCAACCCTGGCACTGCAAGCACCATGCCCTACTAACTAAGCCACACGGGAGATCAATTTATCCACAGATCTCCCAGTCGAGTAGGCAGAGTTTGTCTTTCAGACTAATAAAATAGTTAAAAATAGGCACACTTCGCTTACCCAGTAGGGCTTCTGAATCAAGTTCACCAACCACAAACTTTTTTTTTTAAAGAGCCTTTATCGTTTACTTTTCTGTTCGGTGACCGACTACAAATGCCTTGAGGATCGACCAGTTGGTGACCACTGATCTAAAGCATTTTAACTTGGTGTGGTGGTAAACTCATTTAAGACCAGTGGTGGAAAAAGTACCCAATTGTCAAACTTGAGGAAAAGTTAAAGATACCTTACTAGAAAATGACTAAAGTAAAAGTAATAGTCACCCTGTAAAATTTCTACTTGAAAAAAAGTCTAAAACTATTAGGTTTTAAATATACTTTAGTATCAAAAAGTAAAATGAATATTTTAAAATTCCTTATATTAAGCAAACCAGACTGCACAATTCTTGCATTTTTAATTTACGCAAAGCCAGGGGCACACTACACCACTCAGACATAATTTACAAACAAAGCATTTGTGTTTAGTGAGTCCGCCAGATCAGAGGCAGAAGGGATAACCAGGGCTGCTCTCTTGATAATTGTGTGAATTGAACCATTTTACAATCCTGCTAAGCATTCAAAATGTAACAAGTACTTTTGGGTGTCAGGAAAAATGTATGGAGTAAAAAGTACATTATTTTCTTTAGGAATGTAGTGAAGTAAAAGTTGTCAAAAATATAAATATTAAAGTACAGATACCCACCCAAAAAATTGTATTTTTACACCACTGTTTAAGACTGAGTGGCACTTGTTTATCTAAAGATAGGGGGAGCTTATATTTTGTCATGTTTCATGTACACTCAGATGGTTAAGTCATGGCCAGGGATCAGACATTATTGATGGCGACCCTGGAGCAATTAGGGTTAAGTGCCTTGCTCAAGGGCAGATAGACCGTTGGGCCAGTAACTGAAAGTTTGAATCCCCGAACTGACTAGGTAAATCTGTCAACCCGCTAGGCTACCCAACAACTATTAAAAATGACACACTTGCCCATGTAGGCCACAATGGAATGCAATTAACAATAAAACTACAGCATGTTCAAACATCTAAACATTTTATTATGAAAATAACACAAGCCCATTTAAACATATCTTTCCAGGCATGCATTACAGCTGAGGGGTAGACCTGGGTGGGACAGTCAACACAGTTCTCTGTCCCACCGCCTGTGCTCGTGTCTGGCGGGGGTCACAGGATACAATTGTGGGGAGAGGGTCCATGGCCTTTCACATGAATAAGATGACTGACAAGTGCATGTGTTTGTGGGGTCACTTTGCTTCCTGGACTTTTTTGGCACTTTGCTTCTCTTTTGCCTGGGGAGCAGAACACACAAATACATTAAATAGTTTAGTGCCAGTGAGCAGGTGTCTATGATAGGTTAATACTACCCTCTAGTGGGCATCAGTTGTATATCAAAAACTACACAAATTAGTTCAGAACAGGGGTTGGAAGGGTAATTATTTATCGTTACGGTGTTCTGACCATGGCAGAAAAAAAACATTCTGAACCGGTTCGAACCACAAAAGGTAAATATTTTTCCTTTTCGCTCATTGTTTTTACATTTCCCTTAAATGTACTCCACCAATTAGCACAGAGAAGCTCGCTGTGAAACAGGTAAGATAGTTTAGATGTTTGATTGGTGAGAAAAGCACAGGCGCAAGATGCAGCTGAAATTTCATGGGTGGGGAGAGAGCGAGAGAGAGGGGTGAACATTGAGGGGGCTTGGCATGAAGCGCTGATCATCATGGAGTGAATTGGAAAGTGTTTAGACTACTACTAGCATTATAACTTCACCAAATTACTAGACATTAGGAATATTTTTGGAACTAAAAATGACATTACCAGTTCTCAAGACTGGAGTGGTGCCATGAAAATAACCTCTCCCTCAATGTCAACAAAACAAAGGAGCTGATTGTTGACTACAGGATATAGAGGGAGCACACCCCCCCATCCACAGACAGCGCCGCGGTGGAGAGGGTCAAAAGCTTCAAGTTCCTTGGCGTGCACATCACTGAGGACCTGAAATGGTCCCACAACACCGACAATGTGGTGAAGGTAGAGCAACAGCGCCTCTTCAACCTCAGGCAGCTGACGAAATTCGGCATGGCCCCTAATACCCGGTGTTAAAGGAAACCCAAGAAGATCATTAAGGACCTCGGCCACCCGATCCAATGTCTGTTCACTCTGCTAGCAGATAGAGAAGGTAAAGGTGCATCAGAGCCGGGAACAAGAGACTGAGAAACAGCTTCTATCACCAGGCCATCAGACTGTTGAACAGCCATCACTAACCAGCTACCTGCCCAGTACTCTGACCTACACCTTTTGTATTTATTAGGGATCACCATTAGCTGTTGCCAAGGCAGCAGCTACTCCTCCTGGGGTACAAACACAGTAGGGCACTTACATTACACATAAAACAAAACACTAAGTAACATTATTACACCACTACATATCCACAAAATGTATAAAACCACCATACAACAATACACGTGTGTGTAGAGTGTGCGTGCAAGCGTCTGTGTGCGTGTGTTTCTCTTCACAGTCCCTGATGTTCCATGAGGTTTATTTATTCGGGTTTTTTTCCTATCGGATTCTACTACTTGCATCAGTTACCGGATCATTGACTACAGCGGAGATGATTGTGGACTACAGGAAGAGGAGGACCAAGCACGGCAACATTCTCATCGACGGGGCTGTAGTGGAGCAGGTTGAAAGCTTCAAGTTCCTTGGTGTCCACATCAAACTATTATGGTCCAAACACACCAAGACAGTTGTGAAGAGGGCACGACAAAGCCTAAGGAGACTGAAAAGATTTGGCATGGGTCCTCAGATCCTCAAAAAGACCTACAACTGCACCATCGAGTGCATCCTGACTGGTTGCATCACTGCCGGGTATGGCAACTGCTCGGCCTCCGACAGCAAGGCACTACAGAGAGTAGTACATATGGCCCAGGACATCACAGGGCCAAGCTTCCTGCCATCCAGGACCTCTATACTAGGCGGTGTCAGAGGAAGGCCCTAAAAATTGTCAAAGACTCCAGCCGCCCTAGTGATAGACTGTTCTCTCTGCTACTGCACGGCAAGCGGTACCAGAGCACCAAGTCTAGGTCCAAAAGGCTTCTTAACAGCTTCTACCCCCAAGCCATAAGAATCAAACAGCTGTGTGTGCAAGCTACCCAGACTATTTGCATTGTCGTCGTCCCCCACCCCCTCTTATGCTGCTGCTAATCTGGTTATTATCTATGCAGTCACTTTAATAACTCTACCTACATGTACATATTACCTCAATTACCTCGACTTACCTGTGTCCCCAGGTACCCCCTGTATTTAGCCTCGATATTGTTATTTTACTGCTGCTCTTGAATCATGTTATTTTTATTACTTAACACTTATTTTTCTTAAAACTGCATTGTTGGTTAAGGGTTTGAAAGTAAGCATTTCACTGTAAGGTCTACACCAGTTGTATTCAGCGCAAGAGACAAATAAAATGTGATTTGATGTGGAATAGAGTTCCATGTAGTCATTGCTCTATGTAGTACTGTGTGCCTCCCCTAGTCTGTTCTTGACTTGGGGATTGTGAAGAAACCTCTGGTGGCATGTCTTTTGGGGTATGCATGAGTGTTCGAGCTGTGTGCTAGTAGTTTAAAAACAGACACCTCGCGGCATTCAGCATGTCAACACTTCTTAAAAAACATGTAGTGATTATGTCAATCTCTCCTCCACTTTGAGCCATGAGAGATTTACATGCATGTTATTGTTAGCTCTCCGTGTACATTTAAAGGCCAGCCGTGCTGCATTGTTCTGAGCCACTTGTAATTTTCAGAGGTCCCTCTGTGGCACCTGACCACACGATTGAACAGTAATCCAGGTGAGAAAACTAGGGCATGTTGGACCTGCCTTGTTGATATTGTTGTTAAGAAGCTTTATTATGGACTGACTTCTCCCCATTCTAGCTACTGTTGTATCAACCAGTGGCGGTCAGTGCTGTTAAAGACGAGGGCGGACAATTCTTTTTTCACAAGCATGGCCTTATATCTATTACAGAATATTGGATAACTGCCATTCATATTCCATACGCCTAGTTCAATGCAACAGCGATAGGTTTAGGCTACTACATGATAATCGAATTTTCCCTATACCCATTGCTACAACCTAGCCTATGAATGAAAGTTTACAACGTAGGTGCACACAGGTCGAGAGACAAATTTGAAGTGCCAGTGACATTCAATACCGCCTTGCACATTCTTGCTTGCATCTAGCTTTAATGGGGTGTAATCAATAGTCCAACAGATGCAAACAAGAGTTTCTATTGGACAAACTCAGGTATGTTTATCCCCGTTTTGTTCCGTTTAAGAAAGATCTTTCATCAGAATTGGCCGAATGAATACACCTCTGGTCACAATTAAAAAGAGATTTCACTCTCATAACAGCCACGTTGTATTCCCTTTTTTCCCTTCACTTGTGGACTTCAGTGCACAACAAATCGGCTGTATGTGACCAGGCAACAACAAAGAATTACAAGCCAAACCTCTACAAACAGCCTATATCGTTGTCACCATATTAGCTAAACTAACCTCATAGTCAGCATAGCTAATAGAACGTGTTTGTAAACCCGCTACAATCAGCAGTGTTCAGTCAGTAAGTAGTTACACCGGCAGGCACCGGTGGCAATAAATTAGTAATACCAAAAGCTTACCTTGACTTGGAAGAGTTCCAGTGTTGTGTTAGATAGCCAGCTAGCTAACATTGCATCCCTCTGAGTAGGCTAAACTAGCTACCTGCATTTGCTAGGTAAGTGAAACAAAACAAATTAGAAATATCAATTTCTCTTGCATTTGAAGAATTTAATTTGTTCAAAACTGTTCAACTATTGTCTCTCTCTGAGTCAACTAAACACCACATTGTATACACTGCAGTGCTAGCTAGCTGTAGCTCATGCTTTCAGTACTAGGTTAATTCTCTGATCCTTTGATTGGGCGGACAACATGTCAGTTCATGCTGTAGAGCTCTGATAGGCTGGAGAACTTCCGGAGGACATCCTCCAGCCGGTCATAATTACTGTGTAAGTCTATGAAGGGGGTGAGAACCATGAGCCTCCTAGGTTTTGTATTGAAATCAATGTGCCAAGGGGAGGACGGAAGCTAGCTGTCCTCCGGCTACACCATGGTGCTACCCTACAGAGCGCTGTTGAGGCTACTGCAGACCTTTGCAAAATAGTGTGTTTTAAAATCAGTAATTTGGTGACGTGATTATATTTAGTATAGTTATCTAAAAAAGGATAACTTTGAATGTTTTAGAATTTAACTTATGAAATTCACTGAGGATGGTCCTCCCCTTCCTCCTCTGAGGAGCCTACAATGGTATTAACATGTTTTGACCATGACAGTTTACAATCCAGGGTTACTCCCAAGCAGTTTGGTCACCTCCACTTGCTCAATTTCCACATTATTCATTACAAAATTTAGTTGATGTTTAGGGTTTAGTGAATGATTTGTCCCAAATACAATGCTTTAAGTTTTTGAAATATTTAGGACTAACTTATTCCTTAACACCCATTCTGAAACTAACTGCAGCTTCTTGTTGAGTGTGACAGTCATTTCAGTCACTGTAGTAGCTGACATGAAGAGTGCAGAGTCATCCGCATACATACACACACTGGCTTTACTCAAAGCCAGTGGCATGTCATTAGTAATGTTTGAAAAAAGTAAGAGGCCTAGAAAACTGCTATGGGGAATTCCTGATTCTACCTGGATTATGTTGGAGAGGCTTTCATTAAAAGAATACACTGTTCTGTTAGACAGGTAACTCTTTATCCACAATATAGCAGGGGGTGTAAATCCATAACGTATACGTTTTTCCAGCAGCGGGCTATGGTCAATAATGTCAAAAGCTGCACTGAATCCTAACAAAACACTCCCCACAATGTTTTATCATCGATTTCTCTCAGCCAGTCAGTCATTTGTGTAAGTGCCCTGCTTGTTGAATGTCATTCCCTATAAGCGTGCTGAAGGTCTGTTTAAAGTAAACTAACATTGTATCTGGTCAAACACAATTATTTCCCAAATTTTACTAAAGGGTTGGTAGCAGGCTGATTGGTCAGCTATTTGAGCCAGTAAAGGGGGCTTTACTATTCTTAGGCAGCGGAATGACTTTTGCTTCCCTCCAGGCCTGAGGGCACACACTTTCTAGTAGGCTTAGATTGAAGATGTGGCAAATAGAAGTGGCAATATCATCCGTTATTATTCTCAGTAATTCTCCATCCAAGTTGTCAGACCCCAGTGGCTTGTATTTGTTGATAGACAACTTCTTTTTCACCTCTTCCACAAGCACTTCACAGAATTCAAAACACCAACGCTTGTCTTTCATAATTTTATCAGTTATACTTGGATGTGTATTGTCAGTGTTTGTTGCTGGCATGTCATGAAGAAGTTTGAGACTAATGCCCCATGTACAGTTAAAGTCGGAAGTTTACATACACCCAAATACATTCAAACTCAGTTTCACAATTCCTGTAGTTTAATCCTAGTAAAAATTCCCTGTTTTAGGTCAGTTAGGATCACCACTTTATTTTAAGAATGTGAAATGTCAGAATAATAGTAGAGCGAATGATTTATTTCAGCTTTTATTTCTTTCATCACATTCCCAGTGGGTCAGAAGTTTACATACTCAATTAGTATTTGGTAGCATTGCGTTTAAATTGTTTAACTTGGGTCAAACGTTTTGGGTAGCCTTCCACAAGCTTCCCACAATAAGTTGGGTGAATTTTGGCCCATTCCTCCTGACAGAGCTGGTGTAACTGAGTCAGGTTTGAAGACCACTTTTTCAGTTCTGTCCAGAAATTTTCTATAGGATTGAGGTCAGGGCTTTGTGATGGCCACTCCAATACCTTGACTTTGTTGTACTTAACCCATTTTGCACAACTTTAGAAGTATGCTTGGGGTCATTGTACATTTGGAAAACCTATTTGCGACCAAGCTTTAACTTCCTGACTGATGTCTTGAGATGTTGCTTCAATATATCCACATCATTTCCCTACTCATGATGCCATCTATTTTGTGAAGTGCACCAGTCCCTCTTGCAGCAAAGCACCCCCACAACATGATGCTGCCACCCCCATGCTTCACGGTTGGGATGGTGGTGTTCGGCTTGCAAGCCTCCCCCTTTTTCCTCCAAACATAACAATGGTCATTATGGCCAAACAGAAATAGAACTGTTTCATCAGACCAGAGGACATTTCTCCAAAAAGTACGATCTTTGTCCCCATGTTTAGTTGCAAACCGTAGTCAGGCTTTTTAAATGGCGGTTTTGGAGCAGTGGCTTCTTCCTTGCTGAGCGGCCTTTCAGGTTATGTCGATATTGGATTTGTTTTGCTGTGGATATAGATGCTTTTGTACCTGTTTCCTCCAGCATCTTCACAAGGTCCTTTGCTGTTGTTCAGGGATTGATTTGCACTTTTCACACCAAAGTACGTTCATCTCTAGGAGACAGAACACGTCTCCTTCCTGAGCGGTATGACAGCGGCGTGGTCCCATGGTGTTTATACTTGCGTACTATTGTTTGTACAGATGAACGTGGTACATTCAGGCTTTTGGAAATTGCTCCCAAGGATGAACCAGACTTGTGGAAGTCTATAAATTTTTTTCCTGAAGTCTTGGCTGATTTATTTTGATTTTCCTATGATGTCAAGCAAAGAGGCACTGCGTTTGAAGGTAGGCCTTGAAATACATCCACAGGTACACCTCCAATTGACTCAAATGATGTCAATTAGCCTATCGGAAGCTTCTAAAGCCAAGACATCATTTTCTGGAATTTTCCAAGCTGTATAAAGCCATAGTCAACATGTATGTAAACTTCTGACCCACTGGAATTATAAGTGAAATAATCTGTCTGTAAACAATTGTTGGAAAAAATACTTGTGTCATGCAAAGTAGATGTCCTAACCGACTTGCCAAAACTATAGTTTGTTAACAAGACATTTGTGGAGTGGTTGAAAAACTAGATTTAATGACTCCAATCTATGTGTATGTAAACTTCTGACTTCAACTGTATATAGAGACATTGAACACTGGTCACTTCACATACTGTTGTTTACTTACTGTGTATGTGTATACTGTATTCTCAACGTAGGTCATCCTAATATACCTACTACTGTGCATACGATTTTATTTTCCAAATTATATACTGTCTATACACACCATATATTTATAATTTATCGTTCAGACATTTCTTGATTTCTTGTTTTGATTATTTGTATTTGTTAGACATTCTGTTGCACTGTTGGAGCTAGTAACATAAGCATTTGGCTGCACCTGCTATAATACCTGCAAATCTGTTTATGCAAACAATAAACTTCTGTTCTGTTTCGGAACACGAGAGATCACTTTCATTCACGGTTCCGTTTCCGTTCATCTAAAAAATGTGTTCTTTTTTGGTTTTATTCAGAACTCAAAATTGTGCATTTAACACAACGGTTTGTAGAGTACCTTCAAATATCATACCATAAAATAATATTATACACCAAATTCACATTCCTGGCCTAAGCTGCTCCTCACCTTTTCCACCAAAGGTATCAACTGCTGGTATTCTGCCAGTGTCTTCAGTAGTTCCATGATGAAGGGTAGGTAGTTGTGCTTTCGTCTGATGTTTTCGATCTACAAAAAAATAATAATATATACACACACACACACACACACACACACACACACACACACGTTCAAGAAAAACATAAAGCGTTATAATATAGTATTGAAATGACTGCATATCTTCTAAAATGCCCATATTATATCATCTGACGGCTATAGACCCACGGTCAGCGAGCACACCTTGTATCGTTGGAGTTTCTGATTCTCCTCATCGATCAGCAGCTGATACTTGGCTATTTCTGATTGGATGGAGCTGAGGAGGGTGCTGCTCTGGTCTGTGTCCATTGGCTCTTCCTGGAGAAAGGGTGAGACAGAGTTTCTGTTCGGTCAAATGTCAAAACATATTTTAGTTTGCCGGACAAATGCGAGATTTACCAGCCATATCAAATAGAAACCCATCTGAATCCCACCACGTGTAGGGTAATGTTTTTTTAGGAGTGTCCACTGCCTACTGTAACCACATGGAAGAGACTGCAGTTATTAGGCAAGGAAGATTGTTAGCCGACGAAGTGAATGGTGGCTCCTAGAACAATGCACGTCTCCCTCTGTCCACCTGGCTTGTAAAAATCCTCAGTTTCTGTATCAATTTATATTTCCACTTGTATGTGCCTTCATCCTTTATACAGCTGGAGACATATCTCCCTCACTAACTTTAAACACCAGTTATCTGAGCCGCTAACCGATCGCTGCAGCTGTACATAGTCCATCTGTAAATAGCCCACGCAATCTAACTACCTCATCCCCATACTGTTTTTACTTACCTTTCTGCTCTTTTGCACACCAGTATCTCTACTTGCACATCATCTGTTAAATTGTAATTACTTCGCTACTATAGCCTATTTATTGCCTACCTCCTCACGCCATTTGCACACACTGTATATAGACTTTCTTTTTTTCCTATTTTGTTATTGACTGTCCGCTTGTTTATTCCATGTGTAACTCTGTGTTGTTGTTTCTGTCGCACTGCTTTGCTTTATCTTGGCCAGGTCGCAGTTGTAAATGAGAACTTGTTCTCAACTTGCCTACCTGGTTAAATAAAGGTGAAATAAAATATGAATAAAAGTTAGTTAACCAGCTAGCTTGATTTGTACTGTTTTTGGCATTTTTAAGCTAGCTGCTCAACCAGGCTTTAGATTAGAGGAAGAGAAGGAAGCAATATCACTTCATCTAAATACTCCTCAGTGGACATTTCTGTAAATTGTCTTTTAGGGAGATTAATCTAGCAAAATGTCACAAAATACCTGAACATTTGTCCCCTGCTTGCATACAGCCATGACTGTCACCAACTCACTTGTGCAGGCCACAACCATGATACAATGTTTCAAGTTTGTCAGTGAGAGCGCAAATTCAAGACAAGACAGGCAGAGAAGACAGGCATTGTAGAGATGCATAGCTCATTTGATTTATAGAGGATATTTATTTCATCCAAATTATTATATATGTCGGTTTTTATGTATTTATATCAGCAAAAAGCAGGCAATAACCCGGCTAACGGAAATTCTGGGATGACACTAACATTACTTACCACAGATAGGATAGATGTTCCTTTCATCATAAGCAGACATTTTAAAGGACTTGATCAATGGCACTGACATGGATGGAAGTCTATTCATGGCCTTGGTGGCAGGTAATTGTATAGTCCTGGCCTGAGGGCTGCACCATGAATAACTGCAACACCACTTACCTCTGTTAGCTGGATCTGTAGTTCGCCTATCTTCCTCTCGTAAATCATCTTCCTGTCGGACACAATGGCCATCAGGTTGAAGCGGATCTCTCCCTCACTGTACCTGATAACAGGGACGGAAGATGCAGTTTTATATTTTATTTTCTTATAATTGATTCAGTTAGAAGTTGCGTAGCACAACGAGCAACACAAACAGCAACCATATTTGACACTTATATACCATGGTATATTTGCTTGTGAAAAAATATTTACTTCTGTATTCTTTTCTCAATTACTGGCCGAACTGCGTTGATCCAATCGTCCTGGTTGCATACACCTGAAACACAAAACAAGCATAAAGTGTAGATCAGGGATCATCAACTAGATTTAGCCACGGGATGATTTTTATTGAGTGGATGGTCAGGGGGCCAGAACATGACAAATAATTTGTACACTGCAAATTTTGTATACGATGTTGGGGCAGCAGGTAGCCAAGTGGTTAGAGCGTTGGGCCAGTAACCGAAAGGTTGCTAGATCAAATCCCTGAGTTGACAAGGTAAATATCTGTCGTTCTGCCCCTGAACAAGGCAGTTAACCCACTGTTCCTAGGCCGTCATTGTAAATAAGAATTTGTTCTTAACTGACTTGCCTAGTTAAATAAACGGTATCTTATGTGCAGGAAAACTTTGGAACAGATTCCAAAATGAAAATCAGTTGGAGCTGATTTGCTTGTGTTTTAAAGTATTTTATGTCAAACAAAATAAAAATCTGCCAGTTGGGGAACCCTGGTGTAGATAATCATCAAGAGTGTTCCTGAAGAATGTGTCAGGTTCAAGACGAGATTAACTGCACTACTGGCCATAGTCACAATTCACTAGAAATGTTTTTATTAAAAAGCTTAAAAGCTAAAAGAATATATATAAAACCTAAAAGAATCTGAAACGGCAGCTGATTTCAAATTCACGAAGCTAACTAAAATTGCTACTATGAAACACTACAAACATTTAAACTGTAGAAAAATTATATGTAGCACAAAACAGCAACTTTATACATCTCTATTAAGCTAAATATATGACCGGTATGTACGTACCGAGGTCGATGGGTCCTTCACGTAGGCCGTCCAGCTCATAGAGCCTGCCGTTGACAGGGACGTAGCTCACAAAGTGGAACGCATCCTCATCCTTCGCTGAAGACTTGGCATCAAACTCAAACATCTGCTGTCTGAAAACAATGAAACACAATAAAGATGACAGTTTTAGCTTTCATTAGCAGAGAAACTAACATGGTATTAAAACCAAAGCCTTTTTCTCTTTATTTTCATCTCTGTGGGTAATGTCTTATGAAAAACAACATTCAATAAAAAATGGCAGTTTGTCTATTCGAGCCAAGCCTTCGATTAATCTAGTGACGTTAGCAGTGATAAACAATCCCGCTGAAATGAAAAGTCAACTCACCTCGCAAAGCTGTTGTGAACTTGTCGAATAACTTCAGAGTTGCTGAGAGCCAGACCTTTCATCTTTATAGAAGAGACGAGAGAATATCATCAATGTGTGAGTTTTATGTAGTCTCCTGACTTTAGGGTCTGTTTAATGTCTGCACAATGCATCAATAATGAAGGGGGCTGGGATTTTACTGTGGATGGTTCTCCTCTGTTTCTCTCACTCAGAAAAATACATATACAGCCACACACATTTCCAGAGCGTCGCCCCCTTCCATTACAACTGTTGCATTTTCAAATCCAAACACGAGTTCTCAGACCCCAGGGGCAAAAACTTTTGAGAGAACCAAATCAAAAGTCTCAATGTCTGGGCAAATATTTCACCAACAAATTGCCTCTTGTCCAGACCAGTATGTCACAGCTCTTCCTCGCTGTGTACCATGTGGGTCACGTCAACCAGGCTAGGTGTTATGCACATCTCAAGGACAAAAAACAGACTGAGAATAAAAAAAGAAAAGCCTGCAAAAACTAAACGCTGCCTCAATAATCAGAATCAACTTACAGCTGCATCGAAGCTGAGTGAAAACTCTCTGAATTCTGTGAGTGTCTCTCCCAACAGCATGTCAGAGTGGGTACAGTTCAGCAGCACGCTCACAATGGCCTGGGTAGCACATGCATTGTTTATAACCTGAAACAGCACACATAGCAGGTTATTTATGTTTATTGTCATGAGTCTTTCTCTAGAGGCAGAACTGAGCAGCTTCCACTGGATGGGCCAGCTGCAAAGACAATATTGGCTAGATTGTAAAAATTAATGAAAACAAAAAATGTGCTTTATGGTATTAAATTTAAGGTTTGGCATTAGGATTAGCAGTGTGGTTAAGGTTTAAAAATCGTTCTTTATAACTTTGTGGCTGTGCCAACTAGTGACCACTCTCCAGAGTTGCCTCCAGTACATGAGTCACCTCAATAAATGCCAACCTGCACACACACAGACACAGGAGAGACAGACATCAAATGAGATCCTGTTATTTTACATTTTAGTCATTTAGCAGACGTTCTTATCCAGAGCAGACTTAGTCAACACATTGAACTTGAAGATTGAAAAAACAACCATATCACAATAATAATGCACAGGTAGACTTCGAAATAGCCGCTATCAGCAGAATCTGTGCCAGGAAGAAAAACAAGACACTTCTGAGAATACTTCAGAGAGCAATTTGGATATGTTCTAACTCTGCAATACATTCAATGAATACAGATGTAAAACCAAACCATGTACCTGCTTGGCAAAGAAGATGTTGTCAAGCCTTGAATCCTGAACGATAGATCCTCCTGGCTCCTCACCTGGTTGCCACTTGAACAGGAAGATCAACCCATGAACTGGTCTTGAAGGAAGAAAGAGAAACCTAGTACCACTGCAATACTATGAACTTATAAAAGTAAAGTGTTTAGAAGTAAAGAGATCAGGGCATGGGCCATGGCTTACTTGAGGTTTTCAAAGTTCTCTGGTTCCATACTCCATATTTCTTCTACCTGAGCTCCTTTACAACCTGGGTTAGTAGAAAGGAGAAAGCTGGGTTAACTACTACATAATTACATAAACCAGGGAAGGGCAAACTGGCCCCTCTTTGGTAGGCCCAAGAACCCCAAAATGTTTTATCAGTCATGGTCTCAACTCACTGTTGAGGGTTATTATAACAGAATACACAAGGTGCAATTTTGAAATTTGGTTGTGCATCAGCAGTCACTAAAGTCAGCAAATGTTTTTTTTTTAGATTGGTCAATTATCTGGCCGCTAGAAAATCTAAACTTGTAGTAAGCAAGGTTGAATGAATTACCGACCCGGGTGGGGCCCATTGATCATCAGTTGTCATTAAAAACTGGAAACATTTGCCTCCGCCCTATATCAAAATGAGTAAAATTGCATTAAATTAGTTATAAAATTGCAAAATCTTCTCCGCCCAATGGCAAATATGTAGAATTGCAGGAAATTAACTTTACAATTGAAATGTATCTTAGCTGTCACGGGGGCATATGGATATGCAGACCCACTGCGGCCTCTCATGACGAGTTCCGTTTTTTTGTGGCCCCCACCTCCATCAAAGTTGCCCATCTATGACATAAGTTAAACCATTAGTTAGTGGACAGGACTATCCATCTACTAACGTTAGTTTGCCATTTGAATTGGCAGAGAACTGCACCAACAAGCTATATTTATCCATCTAGTTGATCATATTGCGTACAATATTCAATCTAAAGGCATGCAGTAAAATTGATTTGTCAGTTTCAAAAGGAATTTAAGTAGTCAGATACCTAAACTAGTAACCGCCGATACATACACACCTAAGTGTCGTGGTAGCATGCTAATTATCTCTCATCATTATCCCGGAATGGAATCAACGACGCCACCTGGCTAGCATGTTCGCTGTAGCAGATAACTAGGGTGTGTTGAAACTAGGGTGTGTTGAATCTGGTTCGCAAACAGAATCATGTCATTTGCTGGACTGCAAACTAACACTAATCATTTACGTGCATAGCCAATGCTGCACAGACTAGGCTAGAGCTTGTTGGCAATCGAGTACTAGACTAGCTAGTTAGCATAGAGCACACTCACCAAAACCTTTGATCAATTCTGTGAAAACACCAGGATCACTTTCCATAAGACACCATTCTCCTGCGCTTCCAGACATTTCTATGTTATGATTTCAAGACTGTAGGGCATGTGATTTTACTGCAATCTAATACTCGTAGTGGTTAGTTAGCTTAGCTAGCTACCTAGCTAACAAAATGAATCAATATGTCACGTAAATTGAAGTATTATAAGAACTGGAGACCGCATCCAAGATGTCCACCCGTTGTTTGCAAGGTAATCTACTCACATCCGCTTACCCCGATTCATGGATCGCCTATATCCGGGTTGCGCGGACCAACAGCACATGCGCACTAGTACTCAGAACGCAAAGGGAACAGCACGAGCAGAGATGATGTCATCACTTCATACAGAAACAAGGCAGACATTGGATGAACATAGTTTTTTGGTTATCCATTGTCAAGCTTTAGAAGCCAAAGCCATACTGAAACATTTTTGTAGCCTAGCTATGACTGTGGCATCTGTCTGTACACTTTCCCTCCACTGCGCGCTGTAAACGTGACACATGAAAGCAGTGCACTTGAAGTTAATGCAAGCGCATAAGGCAAATTTCATAAAAGTAGATGACTCAACTGTTGACTCATTTATACTCGCTTATGTGTCCTATTCGGCCTGCGGGCATTGTGTTTGACGTCTGCGCTAACCCATTAGCCACGTTAAGACTGACTTGTGATTATTGCCCTTTCTAGTTTCATTGTATTGACATTGCCTGCCATAGTTAGTTGACTTAGTTGACTTGCCTAGTTAAATAAAGGTAAAATAAAAGTTAGAGTCGCCAATTTTTTTTTTTTATATTGAAACTGAAACAGTGCACCCGAATAGGTGTAGGCAAAAAACAATGTACCAGGCCAGCTGTGATTTACAACCTGATAGCAATATTTGTTGGACTACTAAGAAATGTATTGGTGAATTATATTAATCATACATTGAACTGCATTAATCTATTCTGCCAAATGCCTTACTGTACATCATGCAAATTTGAGTCAAATATAACATTTTTTTTTTTTTAAATAGACATTGGATGTATATAAAATGTTAATTTTTCTAGAACTCACGTTCGAAGATAGTATCGGCCTCAGCTACAATTATATAAATAAATTAATGTTTTGTAAGGCTGTGGACAAAACAAGAATTGTAACGGATATATGGGACATTTTCTGGATATAATTATGATCTGAGTATTTTTTGCCGGAGTCGCCTCTTCACTGTTGACGTTGAGACTGGTGTTTTGCAGGTACTATTTCATGAAGCTGCCAGTTGAGGTCTTGTGAGGTGTCTATTTCTCAAACTAGACACTAATGTACTTGTCCCTTTGCTCAGTTGTGCACCGGGGCCTCCCACTCCTTTCTATTCTGGTTAGAGACAGTTTGCTCTGTTCTGTGAAGGGAGTAGTACACAGCGTTGAACGAGATCTTCAATTTCTTGGTATTTTCTCACATGGATAGCCTTCAGTTCTCAGAACAAGAATAGACTGATGAGTTTCAGAAGAAAGTTCTTTGTTTCCGTCCATTTTGAGCCTGTAATCGAACCCACAAATGCTGATGCTCCAGATACTCAACTAGTCTAAAGAAGGCCAGTTTTGTTGCTTCTTTAAATCAGAATCACAGTTTTCAGCTGTGCTAACATAATTGCAAAAGGGTTTTCTAATGATCAATTAGCTAATCCAAGTTTATCATTTTAAAAGGCTAACACAATATGCCATTGGAACACAGGAGTGATGGTTGCTGATAATGGGCCTTTGTACGCCTATGTAGATATTCCATAAAAAAAACGGCAGTTTCCAGCTACAATAGTCATTTACAACATTAACAATGTCTGCACTGTATTTCTGATCAATTTGATGTTATTTTAATGGACAAAAAGTTTGCTTTTTTTTCAAAAACAAGGACATTTCTAAGTGACCCCAAACTTTTTAATGGTAGTGTACCACAGCCACAAAGTCATAAGGCCTGCCTACTCAACCAATCAGATGAGGGAGTGTGACACGTATGCCGGTTTATGGTTCTCGGGCAACGACCAATCAGACTAGGTGGTGTGATGATGCTTATGCCGGCTTGCGGTTCGTGGGAAATGACCAATCAGATGAGGGAGTGTGATGACGTGTATGCCGACCAGCTTGCAGTGGCATACAAGAGACATACATTTCTTTTAAGACAACTGTGAACTCAGAAAAAAACGAGGTCAAATCATGAAGTCAGTGGTCGGAAAGTCGAAGCTCTAGAAAATTGGCAGTTTCCCGACATGGAATTCTGAGTTGGATGACTTTTCAAAGCAATTTTTCCCAGTCGGAGCTAGTTCCCGGTTGTCTTGAACGCACTTAAGTCAGATATTTCTGAGATCCCAGTTGTTTTAAATGCAGCATTATTAGCTATAATAAAACCCAACGTTCTAAATGTGAAATGTGATAATCGGATGTCTTATTCAAACTCATCTTGCAAGCTTATCATGATGTTTGCCATTACTTGTCAAAATAGGTTTACTCCAACAGCTGCATTGTTTTAAAATGGCATGTAGACAAACAAATGGACACATCTTGATTTTAGATTTTTATTTTCAAAATCCAAAAGTAAAATGTACACAGTTTCACAGAAATGTTCACAGAAATTTAAAGTTTGGAAATTGGCACATTTCCGGCAGATTTTAGATGAAAACTTCAACCCTGTTACTTTATTTGGCACTTGCTATAGCCATTTATTTACTTAACATATTGAGTTCATTAAGTTGAACTCTTTATGACAGAATGTTAAAATTAGGCCTGTAGTGGGCCGTGTAGCCCAGCTTGGAAGACCATTTATCAACCAGGGCCTGTGGAAGAGGTAAGGACCCGTTACATAGACATACACAACAATAAGACTATTCATTCTGAATTATTAACGGAACTGACTAACATCCCCTGTCCTGTCACTTAAATTTCGATTGCTGCTCCTTCAAATTTTCCTTGTCAATGTTGGAGTCTCTTGTGCCCTCCTTGATCTTAAACATGACATTTCTAATATTACCTTCAGTCGGGTAATACCGCCTGTGATTAGGTGGCTGCTCTCCACGGAAAAGCGAGAACTACAAAGTTGTTTAGATGACGCTTCATTTCAGTGAGCTTTCTCACACCAGACACTCAGCTGCTGTAGCTTCTTTCAGCCTTGCATCAACAGCTTCCCTAACATCAGCTGCCTGTTGGATGTATACTGAACAAAAGTATAAACGCAACAGGCAACAATTTCAATGATTTTCATTAGTTACAGTTCATATAAGGAAATCAGTCAATTTAAATAAATTCATTAGGCCCTAATCAGGGTGGCAGGTATCCTAGTGGTTAGAGTGTTGTGCCAGTAACCGAAAGGTTGCTGGATCGAATCCCCGAGCTGACAAGGTAAAAATCTGTTGTTCTAAGCAAGGCAGTTAACTCACTGTTCCCCGGGCGCCGAAGACGTGATTGTCGATTATGACAGCCCCCCCACACCTCTCTGATTCAGAGTGGTTGGGTTAAATACAGAAGACACATTTCAGTTGAAGGCATTCAGTTGTACAACTGACTAGGTACCCCACCTTTCCCTTAATCTATAGATTTCAGAGGACTGGGCAGGGGCGCAGCCAAAGGCCCACCCACTTGGGAGCAGGGTTGGGTAGGTTACCTGTCCAAAATTGTAATCAGTAATGTAATCTGATTACATTCCATTACTTTTAGATTACCTTCCCCTTAAGAGTCATTAGACGAAGACAAAAATGTACATTACCAATTGAACGACATCTATTGCAGGATAAATCAATGTTAAAGTTTACATAGCTGGCCATATATGGATGTTACATTTTACTTTATGGGTTGGTTATGTAGGCTTCTTCTAACCCGTCGCTCTGTACTACATATAATAATACGATTAAATTATATCTTTACATTAAAAACCAAAGTCTATCAGAATTCCAGTCATTCCAATAAATATACTCCTTGATCTTCAAGAATAGGACTTTGAAATATGGAAGTATAGATTAGCCAAATTGTTTTACTTGAGTAAAACCTCAAAACAAAGGACTTATTAGCCAGCCCTACTCTGCTGTTTATAATTTTGTTGTCATGGAGGACTGATAGGCCTGGTGAAGCTGAGGGATGGGCCTGGAGAAATGTAACCACTCTCAGATTAATAGACAGCTATGGATGCAAGGACTGACCATCCATGATATCAAAATTATTGTTTTAACCATATTATGAGGCTATACTGTGGATGTTTACATTTACAATTTTTACAAACATTGGAGAAAATACAGCATATATTTTGGGTTCTCATGGAGTGTAACAGTTAAACTAAGCTCATGAGGCATTTATCATTTATATTCTTCAAGAATCAATGGATATATTTGAGAGAGCAGCAGTGTGATTCACATCAATGCGCTACAGTGAGGGAAAAAAGTATTTGATCCCCTGCTGATTTTGTACGTTTGCCCACTGACAAAGAAATGATCAGTCTATAATTTTAATGGTAGGTTTATTTGAACAGTGAGAGACAGAATAACAACAAAAAAATCCAGAAAAACACATGTGAAAAATGTTATGAATGGAATTGCATTTTAATGAGGGAAATAAGTATTTGACCCTTCTGAAAAACATGACTTAGTACTTGGTGGCAAAATCCTTGTTGGCAATCACAGAGGTCAGACGTTTCTTGTAGTTGGCCACCAGGTTAGCACACATCTTAGGAGGGATTTTGTCCCACACCTCTTTGCAGATCTTCTCCAAGTCATTAAGGTTTCGAGGCTGACGTTTGGCAACTCGAACCTTCAGCTCCCTCCACAGGTTTTCTATGGGATTAAGGTCTGGAGACTGGCTAGGCCACTCCAGGACCTTAATGTGCTTCTTCTTGAGCCACTCCTTTGTTGCCTTGACCGTGTGTTTTGTGTCATTGCCATTTTGGAATACCCATCCACGACCATTTTCAATGCCCTGGCTGAGGGAAGGAGGTTCTCACCCAAGATTTGACGGTACATGGCCCCGTCCATCGTCCCTTTGATGCGGTGAAGTTGTCCTGTCCCCTTAGCAGAAAAACACCCCCAAAGCATAATGTTTCCACCTCCAAGTTTGATGGTGGGGATGGTGTTCTTGGGGTCATAGGCAGCATTGCTCCTCCTCCAAACACGGCGAGTTGAGTTGATGCCAAAGAGCTCCATTTTGGTTTCATCTGACCATAACACTTTCACACAGAAGTCCTCTGAATCAATCAGATGTTCATTGGCAAACTTCAGACAGGCATGTATATGTGCTTTCTTGAGCAGGGGGACCTTGCGGGCGCTGCAGGATTTCAGTCCTTCACGGTGTAGTGTGTTACCAATTGTTTTCTTGGTGGCTATGGTCCCAGCTGCCTTGAGATCATTGACAAGATCCTCCCGTGTAGTTCTGGGCTGATTCCTCACCGTTCTCATGATCACTGCAACTCCACGAGGTGAGATCTTGCATTAGGCCCCAGGCCGAGGGAGTTAACAGTTCTTTTGTGTTTCTTCCATTTGCGAATTATCGCACCAACTGTTGTCACCTTCTCACCAAGCTGCTTGGCGATGGTCTTGTAGTCCATTCCAGCCTTGTGTAGGTCTACAATCTTGTCCCTGACATCCTTGGAGAGCTCTCGGCCATGGTGGGGAGTTTGGAATCTGATTGATTGATTGCTTCTGTGGACAGGTGTCTTTTATACAGGTAACAAGCTGAGATTAGGAGCACTCCCTTTAAGAGTGTGCTCCTAATCTCAGCTCGTTACCTGTATAAAAGATACCTGGGAGCCAGAAATCTTTGATTGAGAGGGGGTCAAATACTTATTTCCCTCATTAAAATGCAATTCCATTTATAAAAATGTTCACATGCGTTTTTCTGGATTTTTTTGTTGTTATTCTGTCTCTCACTGTTCAAATATACCTACCATTAAAATTATAGACTCATCATTTATTTGTCAGTGGGCAAATGTACAATATCAGCAGGGGATCAAATACTTTTTTCCCCTCACTGTATGTAGATATCAATAATAAGTCATAGCCGTATGACCGTAGACAACACCACTGTTGTCATCCTTACCTCCAAGCGTTTATTCAAGTTGGATAATATTTGGATGCCGACAGCAGTCGCACCATTGAAAGACATAGCTTGGACTGTAGCCTACAAAAGCCTATTCCTGCTCTTGTCCCACGATTGATCAAACACATTTGGTGTGTCATAGTGGTCTCTGACTTGTGGTCAGACTCACTCAGGTGGAACAAACTTAAACTTGCACCTTTTTTCAATGCTGATTTGAATGTCATTGAGAAAACAGAGAAGGTCAAATAATTTTTCGCAAACATCCTTTCTGAATTTAAAAGTAATCCTCGTAGTAGCCATCTAGTTTTTCAAAAGTATCTGTAATCTGGTTTACAGTTCAAATTTTTTTGTAATCCCTTACATGTAATGGGCAGCCAGGCCCAGCCAATCAGAATGAATTGTTCCCCACAAAAGGGCTTTATTACAGACAGAAATACTCAGTTTCATCAGCTGTCGGGGTGGCTGGTCTCAGACAATCCCATGCAGAGTTCCTGGGCTGGCGTAGTTACACGTGGTCTGCGGTTGTGAGGTCGGTTGGACGTGCTGCCAAATTCCCTAAAACGACGTTGGAGGCGGCTTATGGTAGAGAAATTAACATTAAATTCTCTGGACACAGCTCTGGTGGACATTCCTGCAGTCAGCATGCCAATTGCATGCTTCCTCAAAACTTGAGACATCTGTGGCATTGTATTGTGTGAGAGTGGCTTTTTATTGTCTTCTGCACAAGGTCCCATAAGTGGGTAAAGGATAACATGCTCAGCATTCTTATATACACTGCCGGTCAAAAGTTTTAGAACACCTACTCATTCAAGGGTTTTTCTTTATCTTTACTATTGCGATCTTGCAACCTTTCGGTTACTAGTCCAACGCTCTAACCCCTAGGCTACCTGCCGAATCAGGCCTTGGTCACATTGCTGCAAAGAAACCGCTACTAAAGGACACCAATAAGAGATTAGACTTGCTTGGGCCAAGAAACACACAAGAGAGTGAAGGAAAACCAGCCAACAAGTGTTCAGCATACGTGGGAAAGCATTCCAGTTGAAGCTGGTTGAGAGAATGCCAAGAGTGTGCAAAGCTGTCATCAAGGCAAAGGGTGGCTATTTGAAGAATCTAAAATATGTTTTGATTTGTTTAACATGTTTTTGGTTACTACATGATTCCATGTGTTATTTCATAGTTTTGATGTCTTCACTATTATTCTACAATGTAGAAAATAGTACAAATAAAGAAAAACCGTTGAATTAGTAGGTGTTCGAAAACTTTTGACCGGAAGTGTACGTCTTATATATACACTCCCTCATCTGAAAAACATATTTATTTACCTGGCCAACAACTGCATGTGAGCTATAATCAGAGAGAGAGGGGAACCTGACGCAGTAGACAACCTCTGCCTTCACTAAACTGGGATTTTTCACTTAGTGCTGACATAGATTGGGAGGTCTCCTTTTTAGAGCGCACTGTACTTTCCTCAGTCTAGACATCAAATAATGTGGTATTTGTTACATGTGTACTGTTATTATGTACAGCGTTAGGCTGTGTTTACACAGACCAGTTCAGATTTTTTTCTCTCACTAATTTAACTTTTAACCTATCAGCTCTTCTGCCCATAATTAGAATTGGGCTGCCTATGTGAACAGAGCCTTAGACTTTGGCCAACGGTAGGCCTAGACCTTTATATACTTTTTCATATTTACCTGTAAACCAAGATAACATGGGAGATTATAGCCTTGCAGTCCACCTTTTTTGTATTTTGTACCTGTCACACCCTGATCTGTTTCACCTGTATTTGTACTTGTCTCCATCCCCCGCCAGGTGTTGCCAATCTTCCCCATTATCCACAGTGTATTTATACCTGTGTTCTCTGTTTGTCTGTTGCCAGTTCGTTTTGTTTCGTGAAGCCTGTTGTTTCTACAGGCTTCACACAAAGAGGTGCCTGTATTGCAGGACTACTGGTCAGTTCCTCTCCACCTGTCCACTAAAAAAAACAGGCTCACCGGTAGGAGCGAGTACTCTGGTGGGCAATACGGATAACTTTTCCTCTCCCCTTACTCGCACCCCTTTTCATGCCACAGAACAAGACTCCTCGGCAAGCTCCGGCTAGTCTCCTTCAACCTCTGCCTGTCCCTCACCATCCCTGTTCTCACATATCTCTGGACTTTGTCACGGGTGTCCCCCCGTCTGATGGAAACACCGCCATCCTGACCGTAGTGGATCGGTTTTCCAAATCCGCCCACTTCATTCCTCTCCCCAAGTTACCCTCTACCAAAGAGACGGCCCAGCTCATGGTGCAGCACGTCTTCCAGATCCATGGACTGCCAGTGGACATGGTCTCCGACTGGGGTCCTCAGTTGTCGTCCGGGTTCAGGAAGGCGTTCTGCACACTCATTGGGTCGTTGGACAGCCTATCCTCTGGGTTCCATCCCCAGTCCAATGGCCAGTCGGAGGGAGCCAATCAAAACCTGGATACGACTCTGCGCTGCCTGGTCTCCGCCAGACCCACCATCTGGAACCAGCAACTAGTGTGGGTCAAATACACCAGCAACACCCTTCCTTGCTCTGCCACGGGTCTATCGCCCTTTGAGTGTTCCCTGGGGTATCAGCCCCCACTCTTCCCTGAGCAGGAGGAAGAGGTCAGCATACCTTCGGCCCAGATGTTTGTCCGCCGCTGTCGTTGTACCTGGAAGAGAGCCCGGTCGGCCCTTTTCAAGACCACCTCAAGGTATCGGTGACAAGTGGATCGCCACTGGACCCCGGCTTCCTGGTATCGTCTCGGGCAGAAGGTAGGGCTGTCCACCCGGGTTCTGTCCCTCCTGGTGGTATCCCGCAAACTCTCCCCCCGGTTTATTAGCCCTTTCCCTATCTCCAAGGTCATTAGCCTCTCTGCTGTTCGTTTTCTGTTGCCCCGTACCTTCCATATACATCCCACTTTTCATGTTTCCATAATTAAACCCATGTCTCACAGCCCTTTGTCTCCTATTTCCCCTGAGACTGTCTGCTGTTCTAGACCTTTTGCACCCCATCTGGATTACTGACCTCTGCCTGCCCTTGACCTGTCGTTTTGCCTGCCCCTGTACAAGTAATACATTTTTGTTACTTCGACACTGTCTGCATCTGGGTCTTACCTGAAACGTGATAGTACTAGTTTCTGTCTCTGTACAAAGCCATGGTCTTCAAGCTAGGGAAGATGGAAAAACTAATAATAATAACTGATTGGACTTACATGGCACTTTTCTAGAGACTCAAAGCTCTTTACAGTGTATGGGGAACCCTACCCCACTTATATACTCTTGCAATAAGTGCCATGGGATTTTTAGTGACCACAGAGTTCGAACGCCCATTTAAAGTCCGATCTTACCTTTTTAGGATAAATTCCAAATGTTAGTAATTCAACATTATTAAATAAAATTAATGTTGTAGAAGTGTATGGTATAAATTACCGGTAGCGGTGAGTGGATAAAAACACTGGGTAAGCCAATCCAGAAAGAAATAATTGCATTATTTGCTCTATAATTAGTTAATATGCCTTGCACTTCACATCATTATATATAGGCCTAAGGCAGAGACAATAAGACAGTGACAGAATGAATTCAACCACATTTGTTTCATTACAAAAACCAGAGAGCAACATCTGTCCGGGGAAGTCCACAAAACGTATTGCGTCTAACAAACATGACCTACAGCGTGGTCAAGCAAGGTAATTTTTCCAACATTTACGGACTACTAAACAGCTATTGATTTAGAACCAGTTAACAGGAGCTGCCTCCATTATTCCAGCACCATTTCAACATCGAATCACCTATGCTTAGTCTAATACACTGACAACTAAAAAATACCAAAAACGATTTAGTCCAATCAACGTAAGCTAAATGTGGCTGTCCATGGTACTGATTTCTGTGTGTGTGTGTGTGTTTGTGCATGCGTGCAAGTTGAAAAAACATGTTCACTCACCCTACTTGTAGAGAAACGCCAATGTCATCCTCTTTCATATTGCCTAAATGGTCTATGACTGTCATATAGTACATGCCTTTATTTTTTGTTGTCCTAGCCTGCCTGGCTAAAATATTTGCTCTAGCCTAACTTCCATTCATGCGCAAGTTTAGCTAATTAACATTAGCCTTCTACATCTAGCTACATATTGAACTTCCATCCTCTCAGGCCAGGGGCACAACAATGGATGAATTAATGGCTGGATCAGAATTTCCTTTATAATCATTGGCCAGTACGGATAACTAAGTAAAACCAAATCCCTATCTCCATCCATGACTAATTTTAAGAAAAGGCCAATTTTAACTAGCCACCGGAGGACCACAAAACGAGATGCAACATTTCAAGCTTTTCTGTCAATGACGTATGCTCTTAATGGGATTTGATAGGATTGACGCCAAATCCAACCTGGCTTCCCTTGACACTTTATTTTGGTGAGCCAGGACCATTCACTGTTGAGCTAGCTCAGTTTAGCAGTTTAAATTTTTTATACTTTTTTTTGTTAAAGGAGGCCAGATGCTCGCTGGCCTTCCTTGCCTTCAGTGTTACGGGCAGCAACACGTTTGGTTGTAGAGAGACAGAGGGGCGCTGTTCCGCTCGCTCTGATTCTTTCTCCTGTGAGATACATTCAGCCTCTTGCAAATTGAAGGAAAATTATGAAAACAGAGACAAAAGATTAAAAATATAAAAAACAAATTATTTTATGGTACATTTTGGGGGGCAGCCTGGCTTCTCTTGGCATCCATGAATACACGCCACTGGGTAGGCCTAGGCTTTTTGCCATTTTCTTTAATAAAAGTTAGGCTTATGGCATGCCCCCTCAATTCGAGTCCTGGGTTTAACTTAACAGCCCTTCACTGACACGGAGATAGGCTATTTAAAGAGTGCATGGCGTTTGAAGGAATTGGCCAAAAGATCCATGGATAGTAGCCTATAGCCTAATTGTGTCTGTCAAACAGGTAGGCCCAGGGGCACAACTTTGGTTTTAGAAGTGGGGATGACATAACTTTTGTTTTTTTATCCAGTCGGATAAACACTACGACCGCTCGGAGGCATCATCATGGTCCTAAAGCACATCGTTGACGTGTTTTGTATCACATTCCAAATTATAAACTGGTGGGGACAAATGATATTTCAGAATGTGGGGTGGACATGTCCTCCCGTCCCCAGTGAAAGTAGGCATGTCCCCCCATCCTGCCCCTGGGTAGGCATACCTCTTATTTCTTAAATAGGAAGAACATAAAGCCCTCGTTGTTAGTAAAGTCGGATTACCATGAAGACAGTTTAAATGATTATGCCTACTCGAATGTCCCTACTTTCAGCACCATGATTGTTTTGATTGATTGTGGCGCAGCTTCCGCTTCAAATTTCAGCACCAAGTTACTTGAATCTGGCTCATTGGGAGGTCAATACCTCTGATAAATACATCATGTCCAAGAAACATAATTGATTTGAATAAAAACTATAATGGTAGCAAGCTATCAATGTTGACCTCCGGTCTTCCTCATATTCATAGTCTCCTTCTCAAACTGAACAGAACATATAAGCTTGACTGCGAGCACAACATTGCATTTTTTGGACAAGGCTTAATTAAAAATGCTTTATTTACAGCATCCCAGCAGCGCAAAAGACTGAGGAAGGAAGTACATTTTCTTATAAATATAACATTGCTCTGTGCTTCTACGCACATGCTCTTCATATACAGTTGAAGTCGGAAGTTTACATATACCTTAGCCAAATACATTTAAACTCAGTTTTTCACAATTCCTGACATTTAATCCTAGTAAAAATTCCCTGTCTTAGGATCACCACTTTATTATAAGAATGTGAAACGTCAGAATAATAGTAGAGAGAATGATTTATTTCAGATTTTATTTCTTTCATCACATTCCCAGTGGGTCAGAAGTTTACATACCAAATACTAATTGAGTGTAGCACTACCTTAAATTGTTTAACTTGGGTCAAACGTTTCAGGTAGCCTTCCACAAGCTTCCCTCAATAAGTTGGGTGAATTTTGGCCCATTTCTCCTGACAGAGCTGGTGTATCTGAGTCAAGTTTGTAGGCCTCCTTGCTTGCACACACTTTTTCAGTTCTGCCCAGAAATTTTCTACGGAATTTGAGGTCAAGGCATTGTGATGGCCACTCCAATACCTTGACTTTGTTGTCCTTGAGCCATTTTGCCACAACTTTGGAAGTATGCTTGGGGTCATTGTGCATTTGGAAGACCCATTTGCAACCAAGCTTTAACTTCCTGACTGATGTCTTGAGATGTTGCTTCAATATCTCCACATCATTTTAATTCCTCATGATGCCATTGATTTTGTGAAGTGCACCAGTCCCTCCTGCAGCAAAGCACCCCCACAACATGGTGCTGCCACCCGTGCTTCACGGTTGGGATGGTTGTGTTCGGCTTGCAAGCCTCCCCCTTTTTCTTCCTAACATAACGATGGTCATTATGGCCAAACAGTTCTATTTCTGTTTCATCAGACCAGAGGACATTTCTCCAAAAAGTACAATCTTTGTCCCCATGTGCAGTTGCAAACCGTAGTCTGGCTTTTTTATTGCAGTTTTGGAGCAGTGGCTTCTTCCTTGCTGAGCGGCCTTTCAGTTTATGTCGATATAGGACTCGTTTTACTGTGGCTATAGATACTTTTGTACCTGTCTCCTCCAGCATCTTCACAAGGTCTTTTGCTGTTGTTCTGGGATTGATTTTCACTTTTTTCGCACCAAAGTACGTTCATCTCTAGGAGACAGAACGAGTCTCCTTCCTTAGCGGTATGACGGCTGCGTAGTCCCATGTTGTTTATACTTGTGTTCTATTGTTTGTACAGATGAACGTGGTACCTTCAGGCGTTTGGAAATTGCTCCCAAGGATGAACCAGACTTGGAGGTCTACAATAGTTTTTCTGAGGTCTTGGCGGATTTCTTTTGATTTTCCCATGATGTCAAGCAAAGAGGCACTGAGTTTGAAGGTATACCTCCAATTGACTCAAATTATGTCAATTAGCCTATCAGAACATTCTAAAGCATGACATACATTTCTGGAATTTTCCAATCTGTTTAAAAGGCACAGTCAACTTAGTGTATGTAAACTACTGACCCACTGGAATTGTGATACAGTGAATTATAACTGAAATCTGTAAACAGTTGTTGGAAAAATTACTTGTGTCATGCACAAAGTAGATGTCCTAACAGACTTGCCAAAACAATAGTTTGTTAACAAGAAATTTGTGGAGTGGTTGAAAAACAAGTTAATGACTCCAACCTAAGTGTATGTAAACTTCTGACTTCAACTGTACCTAGAGAGTTTATCTGTAGGCTTTGGGTAATTTGATTGAGACCTCACTAAATAGCCTATAGCACATCTGGTATTGTGCGCCCAGCAGAGAATCAGAAATGAGGAACGACGTCTGGAACACACCGATATATAGCCTAATAAGCAACTAATTATAAAACCCTGAGAAATATTGAAATTTGATCAATTACATGGCCCTCCCCTGGACTAGACAAAAAAAATCTGAACTCTTCCCCTGACTTAAATTTAATTAAGCATGACCCTCCCCCATTTTTCCCCATTATGTGCATTTCAGGGAATAAAAACTACAATCTGTCTCCAAACCCAGATTTGTCCGTCGGACTGCCAGATGGTGACGCGTTTCCACTGCTCAAGAGTCCATTGGCGGCGAGCTTTACACCACTCCAGCCAATAATTGCCATTGCGCACGGTGATCTTAGGCTTGTGTTTGGCTGCTCGGCCATGGAAACCCATTTCATGAAGCTCCCGATGAACAGTTATTGTGTTAACGCTGCTTCCAAAGGCAGTTTAGAACTCGGTAGTGAGTGTTGCAGCTGAGGAAAGACTATTTATAAATGGTACGCACTTCAGTACTCAGCGGTCCTGGGCACAGGCACTATGGTGGTCTGCTTAAAATAGGTTGGTATTATAGACTCGGACAGGGAGAGGTTGAAAATGTCAGTGAAGACACTTGCTAGTTGGTCAACGCATGCTCGCAGTACACGTTCTGGTAATCCGTCTGGCCCTGCGGCCTTGTGAATGTTGACCTGTCTAAAGGTCTTACTCACATCGGCTGCGGAGAGCGTGATCACACAGTCTTCCGGTACAGCTGGTGCTCTCATGCATGTTTCAGTGTTATTGCCTCAAAGCGAGCATAGAAGTAGTTTAGCTCGTGTAGTAACCTCATGTCACTGAGCAGCTCTCGACTTTGCTTACCTTTGTCGTCTGTAATGGTTTGCAGGCCCTGCCACATCCGACGAGCGTCGTATCCGGTGTAGTACGACTCGATCTTAGTCCTGTGTTGAAGCTTTGCCTGTTTGATGGTTCGTCGGAGGGCATAGTGGGATTTCTTTTAAGCTTCTGGGTTAGAGTCGGGCTCCTTGAAAGTGGCAAAGCTCTAGCCTTTAGCTCAGTGCGGATGCTGCCTGTAATGGTTTCTGGTTGGGGTATGTATGTACAGTCACTGTGGGGACGACGTCATCGATGCACTCATTGATGAAGGCAATGACAGATGTGTACTCCTCAATGCCATTGGAGGAATCCCGGAACATATTCCAGTGTGCAAAAAAGTCCTGTAGTTTCGCATCTGCTTCATCTGACCACTTTTTTATTGATCTAGTCACTGGTGCTTCCTGCTTTAATTGTTGCTTGTAAGCAGGAATCAGGATAGAATTATGGTCAGATTTGCCAAATGGAGGGTGAAGGAGAGCATTGCATGCATCTCTGTGTGTGGAGTATAGGCGGTCCAGAGTTCTTTTCCCTCTGGTTGCACATTTAACATGTTGATAGAAATTAAGTAAAACTGATTTAAGTTTCCCTGCATTAAAGTCACCGGCTACTAGGAGCGCAACACTCACCCAGAGGTGATCTTGTTTGCTTATGGCGGAATACAGCTCATTCAGTGCGATCTTAGTGCCAGCCTCTGACTGTGGTGGTATGTAAACAGTTACAAAGAATATAGATGAGAACTCTCTTGGTAGGTAATGTGGTCTGCAGCTTATGAGAAACTCTACCTCAGGCAAGCAGTAGCTTGAGACTTCCTAAGATATCGTGCATCAGCTGTTTCCAAAAATACATAGACCACCTCCCCTTATCTTACCAGACGCCGCTGTTCTATCCTGCCCGTACATCGTATAACCAGCCAGCTGAATGCTGATATTGTCGTCGTTCAGCCATGACTCCGTGAAGCATAAGATGATAGTTTTTAATGTCCCATTGGTACTTTAATCTCCCCAATAACTCGTCCATTTTATTTTCCAAAGATTGCATGTTTGCGAGCAGAATTGAGGGAAGTGGGGGTTTATTCGATCACCTCCTACTCCTCAGAAGGCAGCCCACCCTCTTCTCGCAGATCACTGGGGTTGGGGCCTGTTCCCGAGGGAGCCGCATGTCTTCCGTCTCGTCAGGGTCGTGAAAGAAAAAGGATTCCGCTAGTCCGTGGTGAGTAATCACAGTCCTGATGTCTAGAAGTTATTTTCGGTCAAAAGACTGTAGCGGCAACACTGTACAAAAATAGTAAAAAAAATTGTTACAAACGCAGATACTCTAACAAAAAACTACATTGTAAAACGTCTGCCTTCTGCTCCGGCGCCATTTTAAGCTAGTTTAGAGAATGCCAAGAGTGATTTGTTTAACACTTTTTGGGGCTACTACATGTGCTATTTCATAGATGATGTTTTCACTATTATTCTCCAATGTAGAAAATCTTAAAAAGAAAAACCCTTGAATGAGTAAGTGTCCAAACTTTTGACTGGTACTGTTTAACTAACGGAAGGTCAGCCAATTCTGGTGTTATATTTAAGGTATCTTGTAAACTGCTGTGTTCATATTTCTTTTTTCGGAACAGGGATGCGTTGCAATTTAGGTTGAGTGTAAAGTTAGCAGATCACAGTAGGTAAAACGTGGGTGTGGGTTTAATGACAACACTGAGTAATGGCACTCAAGCTGCTTGATTTGGATTATAGGCACATGTCTGAATTCAAGGCTCTTGGAACTCAAGCCTAAACCTCCTGCACCCTGCTCTCTGCCCCCACTCATTTGGGCTGCTCAGTTGGCCTGCTCAGTTATTGAAGGTAGATTACTGCCATGTGCTGGAACATAAAAATACTGGTCGCTGTAATTCATTACATTTCCAGTCTTATATTCGTACTGTTGATCAGTCATATTTAGTATCCATCAAAGCAACATTCACAATGCAAATTAAGGGCATTCCATTAAATTGACATTTTCTCCATACTTGGTGTCATTTCCAATGCTACAGAGTTGCAAACACTGATTGGCTGGTTAGTGTTGAGACATTATCTTCTAATCAAATCAAAGTTTATTTGTCACGTGCGCCAAATACAACAGGTGTAGACCTTACAGTGAAATGCTTACTTACAGGCTCTAACCAATAATGCAAAAAATAAATAAAAAGTATTCTCTGTATCTATCTGAAAATCCAGAGGCATTTGGCAGTAGCTCCTCTTATCCTGGTTAAAAATATTCTGGTAGAAAATTCACATGACATTCTGAATCATAATAGCTTTATTGTGGCCATGGAACCTTTGGGCCAGCATAGTGCCAACCAAAATTCTAATGACAAACACCAAAAGACAACTTTTAAACCTAAACCCTACTTTTAGCATTGCACACTGTATCCTATGGGAGCAGCCAGAACATTTTGGTACTGAAGTTGATAATAGGTGTAAAAGTTTCTGAAACAGGGGCCCAAATGAGCGAGATTTACTACCAAAAAATACCAAACATACCACATTGTTGATATTAAGAGATGGAATGGTGTGTTTTACCCAGAGCCAAAAAAACTACTGGCAGCGTGGTATTGGTGCCAACAGCAAAGCAACTTCCCCTAATGTATCATGGCAAGAAAGACAGAACATGTGGCAGTGGAGGAATCATTCAAATTTTGTGAAAGGGACGCATTATTCTAACACACAGGTAGCAAGTAAATAGCTTGATGTTACGAATCATTTTTGCACCATAGTCTAGGGGGGATGGAAATGAGACCCGTAACATCTCATGCAAATCACCCCAGTGAAAAAGTAACAGTGAGAACAAAAATTAAAAACAGCCAACTTAAATCTACCGTCAAACACTAATGGTTTATTCCAAACACACGGTAATGGGGTGTGGAGGGGGGGAAAGGGGCTGAGCTGGACCCAAGGAAAGAAATAATAAATACTCAAAAACCCCTAAGCTAGTCTACCTGCGTCACCAACAGCTACCTAAGCAACCAATTAAATACAGTGGGTGGTCCACCCAGTTCTAACTAATGTATTTAGATAAAGGGTTTCCTACAGGTAATGTATGCCCATGGGCAACTTGTCTGGTTATCCCCTTTTACCACCAACAAACAAGCAAACACTACAACACAGCAATTCATACTCACATGACAACAGCTAATGTGAGATCTAGGCGCAAAAACAAAAGAGAGAGCGTACAAACTAACAGCAACTGACTTTCAGCAAATCCAAACAGAGATAGAGGTGTAGAGAGCTACAAAACAAGTGAGAAAGAAAGACTGTGGGGTTTTTAAACCAAGGAGAAGGGGATGTGATTGGGTAAGGGAAACAGGAGCAGGTGTGTCTTCTGATTGGGACTGATTGGTGATTGATTGGCGACTGCTGACTGCTGATGAGTGACACCTGTGACTAGGGCAGAAGGAAAGAAAACAAATACACACACAGGATGCCTGTATCCGTAACAGATGTGGACATCAATTTAGAGGCAAACTATGTGAAAGTGTCTAGGAGTCATCTATAGGTAATATACCACACAACATGACAAAGAGACACACCTTGAGAGCATCATGCCAAACAGGAAGTGAAAAGTAGGTGCTTTCCATGAAAGACTGAGAAGGAGAGGTGAGTCTCAGCCGAGGTCCAAGCATTCTGATATGTTCTGTCCAGTTGTCCCTCAAACAGGCCTGTAGGTGCCATCACCCAGCCTGCCGGCTGAGTGAGTGAACTGTGAGCATGGCAGACAGAGAAAGAGAGATCATTAAATCACTGTTCAGCATTTTATAAACAAATTGTGTAATACTGTTCTAGAGTCTGATTGTCTCAGCATGGCAGGGTACTGCAGAGTTAGAGAGATATGCAAACTTACAGTCATTGGGCCAGGCTTTTTGCTTCTCATCAGGGTGTTGTAAGAGGAAGTAGTGTAGGACTGTGAGTGTTTCTGGACAGGGCTGAGTGGCTGGACTGTTGGAATGGTCCTGTGAATGAGAGAGAAGGAGAGAGAGTGTGGGGGGAATCCGTAATCAAGTAGTATCAGACTGGATCTGTAAAATGGATTATCAGCCCCCCTTAAAGGTGGTATGTATACATTCAGAAAAGTAGGTCAATTGTCCTAACGATTCATGTAGTATCCTCACACATAGCCTTTTCTATATCTGCCTTTCTGTAAGCAGGCAAGGAGGTTTGTGAATTATACCCACACCAATAAAAAGGCGGATTTTAAAAACTTACTGCATTGGCTGATGTAACTGAATGAAGTTCATGATAATCTGTTCAGATGCCATACTGTGCTCTTCTCCTGCGGGCACATTATGAACCCACACACAATACCAGCATTGACTGTAGTTTAACTGGATATTTATGTGTAAGAAATACATATGCAAAGGCCCAGACAGATAACCATTTACAGTAACTGCAGTTAATTATTAACCTACTCAGTTAATAAGCACCAACATCAGCCAGCAAGAAGATCTAGCTGCAAAAGTAATGTAGAAATATCACCTTTCTGCAGCAGGTACACGTCTGGCTGGGCAGCTTCATCTTGTAGCAGGTTGAGGGACTAATTGACTTTCACTAGCTTGCATAACGATAGCCAGTAGCCAGGTAGGGCTGGCTAGCCCTACCTGGCTAAACGAGAAAACTAGTTGATTTCCGATTTTCATTAATAAAATTCTGAAACCAAACACAATACATGAGCCATTTCCCGCTTTTCCACTTCCTGGTTTGAATGGAATAACCACGATACACAAACTTTTCCACCAGACACTGGAAGATGAATTCCCCTTTTAGCAGGACAATAACCTAAAACACAAGGCCAAATCTACATTGGAGTTGCCTAGTTACAGTTTTGACTTAAAATCTACTTGAAAATCAATGGCAAGACCTGAAAATGGTTCTCTAGCAATAATCAACAACCAATTGTACAGAGCTTGAAGAATTTTTTTTAATAATAAATGGGCAAATGTTGCACAATCCAGGTGCGGAAAGCTCAGAGACTCACAGCTGTAATAGCTCGCAAAGGTGATTCTACCAACTATTGCCTCTGGGGTGTGAATACTTATGTAGATGAAATATTGTGTCTAAAAACATGTTTTTACTTTTGTCATGTAGATTGGTGAGATTATTATATATTTGTTTATACATTTTGAATTCAGGCTGTAACACAACAAAATGTGAAATAAGTCAAGGGGTATAATTACTTTCTGAAGGCACCGTAGATAGAAAACAACTCAAGTCAAAAGCCTAAAGATGGTTAGGTAAAGATGTCATCTTTTCATTTGCGTACTATTTCCTTCCCATCGATGTATGCTCTAGGGCCTACATAGTAAGTTCTCTTTCCCACCTTGTGGGCGCTCTCCACAAGAGGCCAAAGAGCGTCTCTGGCCTTTTTGTCCATTATGGTTAGATCCAGCAGGTTGCTAGGCTACCAGTTACAGTGCTTATAGCTTGCGGTTTGATCGCATTTTTTAAATTATAGCTAGTGTCTGCAAGAATGATATGGATTTAATATTTGTAAAATTATTGTGCATGTCCTCAAAACTCAAATAAGCATCAGGAATTGTTCTTATTTAGCATATCAAGATCCTGATATGGACCTCAGTCAAGAGCATATGCATATGCGCTGAGAAAAATATACCATGTTGGCCAACTGTCAGTATTTGTTATCATATAGAGAAGATAAGAGGCTTATGTGTACATATCTCAGGATATCTAATGAGTCAATATCCAGCAATACCATGTATATCTTTTTTCTTATTTTAATTTAACCTTTATTTAACTAGGCAAGTCAGTTAAGAACAAATTCTTATTTACAATGATGGCCTAGGAACAGTGGGTTAACTGCCTTGTTCAGGGGCAGAACGACAGAGTTTTACCATGTCAGCTCGGGGATTTGATCTAGCAACCTTTTGGTTACTGGCCCAACGCTCTAACCACTAGGCTACCTGCCGCCCTGGAGGGAATCCCAAACAATGTTTTGTGCATGAAAGACAAATATGGATTTCATATTTGTCAAATGTGCTGAAAACTCAGAAATCCATCAAATCATCCTTATTTTCAGCATATCAAAAAGCATATCAAGATCCTGATATGGACCTCAGCCAAAAGAAGCATATCTGGAATCAATATAGCTTCATATCTTGAATGTGCTGAGAAAACACAGATATGTTATGTATACAGTCAGTATTTGTCAAAATGAAGAGATTATAGGATGTCACATTTGTGGTGATGCGTCATTCAGGCTAAAAACTGCCTGTTTGCATGTTATTTTGGCATTAATACGTGTCACATATCAGTTTGCAAACGATGTAAAACAAAAAAAAAAAGAAAAAAAAAGAAGTTAATAAAGCCACATACAAACATGGTATCTTTTTTTATTTCTTGAGTAAGGCAGCTCCAAAATGCAGGTGTTTCAGCCTAGATCAGTGCTTTCTGTTGTGGTGGGGCATCCAGCGGAAATACAGAGCGTAGGGGTTGGTAGTCTAGTTGTGCCGTGATTGGCTCAGTGTTCTGTCACTCATGGAGACACTACGTCGCCGCAAAATCTACGGGGAGAGCTCGAAAATTCAAGCCCCTTGGGTGCTGCCATAAGTTACATTAGAAGTGCCCATTCAAGAAGGTCATTGGCCACAGATAAAATGATGTCAAATCATGTTATATCTACAGTCTGTTGATTGGACTGATCATGTCAACATCATACTTTCATAATCTTAGCTAGCAAGCTAGCAGTCATCATCATGAATCAAATCAACAATCTACCGGCAAATCCTTTTCAATCCTTGTCGTATGAAGATAAATTAGAGATAAAACATCTCTGTGCTTATCGGCCATTGGACATAAACATTACACAACAAGTCGGAAATTGCAAATTCAACGATGAGTGGTTTGGTAGGAAGCAATGGCTAACTGCAAGCATCTCAAAGCAATCCCTGTTTTGCGTCCCCTGCCTGCTATTCAGTGGAGAGGGTTAGTGGTCCTGGGTTTAAGGATTTAAAACGTGTCTGAAAGTGTCTCAAAAACATGGCAATTGTGCATCACATATAGACAAAGCTGTTAAACTCTGATTACTGGGGAAATCAAACGTTGTGGCTCAGCTAGACACTGCATATAGACGAGCCATCGACCTTCACAACCAACAAACGGAGGAGAATGGGTACGTGCTTGCCAGAATTATAGTATGCATTAAATTGTGTGGCAATTGTGAGACAGCACTGCGGGGCCATGACGAGTTCGAAAGACTCCTTGAACCCAGGCATTTTCAGGTGTATTTTTGAGACCATGCGTGAAGGAGACTACAGGCTACAAAGGCATTATGACGACCAACCAATTTTTAAGGGTACATCAAGCACGATCCAAAATGAACTTTTAGATTGTATGTATGAACACTGCCTTTGCCCACCTGGACAAAAGGAACACCGATGTGAGAATGCTGTTCATTGACTACAGCTCAATGTTTAACACAATAGTGCCCACGAAGCTCATCACTAAGCTAAGGACCCTGGTATTAAACACCTCCCTCTGCAACTGGATCCTAGACTTCCTGAAGGGCCACCCCCAGGTGGTAAGATTAGTGAAAACAACACGTCTTCCACACTGATCCTCAACACTGGGGCCCCTCAGGAGTGTGTACTTAGTCTCCTCCTGTACTCCCTGTTCACCCACGACTGAGTGGCCAAACACGACTCAAATAAAATTAAATACAATTGTATTTGTCACATGCGCCGAAACAACAGGTGTAGACCTTACAGTGAAATGCTTACTTACAAGCCCTTAACCAACAAGGCAGTTTTAAGAAAATACCTAAAAAAAGTAAGAGATAAGAAAAACAAATAATTAAGGAGCAGCAGTAAATAACAATAGCGGGTCTATGTTCAGAGTCAATGTGTCAATGTGCGGGGGCACCGGTGTCGAGGTAATTGAGGTAATTATGTACATGCAGGTAGGGTATTAAAGTAACTATGTATAGATAATAACAGAGAGTAGCAGCAGCGTGGGGGGAGGTGCAAATAATCTGGGTGGCCATTTGATTAGCTGTTCAGGAGTCTTTTGGCTTGGGGGTAGAAGCTGTTTAGAAGCCTCTTGGACCTAGACTTGGCGTTCCGGTACCGCTTGCCGTGCGGTAGCAGAGAGAACAGTCTATGACTAAGGTGGCTGGAGTCTTTGACAATTTTTAAGGGCCTTCCTCTGACACTGGCCTAGTATAGAGGTCCTGGATGGCAGGAAGCTTGGCCCCGGTGATGTACTGGGCCATACGTCAGCAATCTTAATGATGGTGTTGGAGTTGTGCCTGGCCGTGCAGTCATGGGTGAACAGGGAGTACAGGAGGGGACTGAGCACGCACTCCTGAGGGGCCCCCGTGTCGAGGATCAGCGTGGCGACTGTTTTGTTACCTACCCTTACCACCTGGGGGCAGCCCGTCAGGAAGTCTAGGATCCAGTTGCAGAGGGAAGTGTTTAGTCCCAGGGTCCTTAGCTTAGTGATGAGCTTTGATGTTGAATGCTGAGCTGTAGTAAATGAATAGAATTCTCACATAGGTGTTCCTTTTGTCCAGGTGGGAAAGGGCAGTGTGGAGTACAATAGAGATTGCATCATCTTTAGATCTGTTTTGGTATGGAAATTGGAGTTGGTCTAGGTTTTCTGGGATAATGGTGTTGATGTGAGCCATGACCAGCCTTTCAGAACATTTCATGGCTACAGACGTGAGTGCAACGGGTCGGTAGTCATTTAGGCAGGTTACCTTAGTGTTCTTGGGCACATGGACTATGGTGGTCTGCTTGAAATATGTTGGTATTACAGACTCGGACAGGGAGAGGTTGAAAATGTCAGTTTAGACACTTGCCAATTGGTCAGCGCATGCTCGGAGTACACGTCCTGGCAATCCGTATGGCCCAGCAGCCTTGTGAATGTTGACCTGTTTAAAGGTCTTACTCACATTGGCTGCGGAGAGCGTGATCACACAGTCATCCGGACCAGCTGATGCTCTCATGCATGTTTCAGTGTTACTTGCCTTGAAGCGAGCATAGAAGTTATTTAGCTCATCTGGTAGGCTTGTGTCACTGGTCACCTTTCGGTTGTGCATCCCTTTGTAGTCTGTAATAGTTTGCAAGCCCTGCCACATCCGACAAGCGTCGTAGCCAGTGTAGTACGATTTGATCTTAGTCCTGTATTGACGCTTTGCCTGTTTGATGGTTCGTCGGAAAGCATAGCGTGATTCCTTATAAGCTTCCGGGGTTAGAGTCCCGCTCCTTAAAAGTGGCAGCTCTACTCTTTAGCTCACTGCGAATGTTGCCTGTAATCCATGGCTTCTGGTTGGGGTATGTACGTACAGTCACTGTGGGGACGACATCCTCAATGCACTTATTGATGAAGCCAGTGACAGATGTGGTGTACTCATCAATGCCATCGGAAGAATCCCAGAACATATTCCAGTCTGTGCTAGCAAAACAGTCCTGTAGTTTAGCATCTGCTTCATCTGACCATTTTTTTATAGACCGAGTCACTAGTGCTTCCTGCTTTCATTTTTGCTTGTAAGCAGGATTTAGGAGGATAGAATTATTGTCAGATTTGCCAAATGGAGGGCGAGGGAGAGATTTGTACGTGTCTCTGTGTGTGGAGTAAAGGTGGTCTAGATTTTATTCCCCTTTGGTTGAACATTTAACATGCTGATATAAATTCTGTAAAAATTATTTAAATTCACCGGCCACCAGGAGCGCCGCCTCTGTGTGAGCGTTTTCCTGTTTGCTCATGGCGGAATACAGCTCATTGAGTGCGGTTTTAGTGCAAACTTCGCTCTGTGGTGGCATGTAGACAGCTACGAAAAATACAGATGAACTCTCTAGGTAGATAGTGTGGTCTACAGCTTATCATGAGATACTCTACCTCAGGCGAGCAAAACTTTGAGACTTCCTTAGATATCGTGCACCAGCTGTTGTTTACTGAGATGCATAGGCCCCTGCCCTGTGTCTTACCAGAGGCTGCTGTTCTGTCCTGCCAATGAAGTGTATAACCCGCCAGCTGTATGTTCTTAATGTCGTCGTTCAGCCACGACTCGATGAAACATAAGATATTACAGTTTTTAATGTCCCGTTGGTAGGATATACGTGCTTTCAGTTCGTCCCATTTATTTTCCAGCGATTGAACGTTAGCTAGCAGAATGTAATGGAAGGGCAGAATAGCTACTCGTCGCCTGATCCTCGCAAGACACCTGGATCTTTTGCCTCGAAATCTGTTTCCTCCAGCAAAGACGCCAATATAGTGAATTAAGTTGTTGGCTTGACAGTCGCTGGGTTGGAGTCAAGGCTACCCCCTGAATTCGCTACACTATGTTGATTTCGCAGGTCAAGGAAAGAACAGAGAGGAACGAAATTTACCTTTTATTTTTAGGGGATTCAAAACAGTTCAGAACTTTAGTATGCTGGTCGGAACACGAGAACGGAACAAAAAAACTGGTTCTGTTCAGAACGAAATGATAGAAAAATTATTTAGGTTCCAACCAATCAATACAATATTTTCCTTCACAAGCCCAAAATGTAGTCCCCGCCCTACTGTGTCATTGCCTCGCTACCCAAACTCCTTGCTCTGGCCGAATGCTATGCCACACCCACGGACGTTAGTTTCTTCTCCGCAATGACTCTGTTTCTGAGTACCTCCCCGACGATTTCTAGAATGGAAATCCATTCTAGACCGTCTGATTGGTCCCAGAAACCGATGGGCTGAGCCAGAGCAAGAACACACGTGGGTAAAGTGGTGTTTTGAAAATTCGTCATTGATACTCTGATTCCTTAGACATGATCCAATCGCTGATGTCTTTTTTACTATATTGAATCAAATATTGCAATCAGACATCATTGAGTTCAAGAATTGACAAGAACATAAAATACCAACATGACAACATAAAAGAAAATGTGACAATGACAGTGATTCAGAAAATAATTTGTAAAAATATTGGACTGTAGACATTTCAGAGACTTAAATAAAAACAAGTCTATCAAAAACACTTTAAAGCAGGGCGTTTTATTTAAAAACATTTAGTTTTGTGGATATAAAATTGGATATAATGGATATATAACCAACCAAAACCATGACATTATTTAAACATTTCAAAGAGTTCAGAGGTTTTACTCAGTGTATATACTCCTCCATATCCAACATGCACGAATTGAATGTGAGGTTGGGCTGCCATATCTCTCAAAAATCTTATAGTGTACAAACAACTGTAAAAAAGAATCTGTCAGCGTTTTAGGATCATCATTGCAGAAGCTACACTAGTCATCAATGTCTGTAAATCTTCACACCATTGTGTTGGAGGAGTACATATTGTGCAAAATCTTTAGGTGCACCTCTCTTATCTTATTAGAAATACAAAATGTAAAGGGACAAAGCTAAGCCATTCTCCATTGAATGTCTGATATTTGTGAATTCAAAAAGGATTTCCCTCTTGGTTAGATCTTTCTTTTGCTATACAAAATATTATCTTCTATGTTTATTTGTATACTTGGGACTTTTGATATCAAAAAGGCTTTGACCCTTGAGAAAATCTCATAACTTAACATTTGGCCACCTCTATCGAAGATATAATATTTGTTTCTTTATCCAATTTTTATCCAAAAACACTTTTGTTTTTAACAGTGACATACATTTTTTCTCGACAGAATAGCTTTATGAGGTGAAAAGTCAAGCACAAAACATAATTTCCATGCCATAAGTGCTTGCTAATAAAATTTTGCTAATTGTAAACCCCAAATGTTCTTAAAATGAGGAATAAAGAACCATAAAGATTCCGAAAATTCTATGCAATTGTTCAAACTACTTAATCTTAAAGGTATTATTCATATCCACAAAATCCAGGTCTTTGTTTTGTACAACATCACTTATTTTTACATCACCACAAACGACTTAATTGACGGCAGTCTGACTGAAGTACGTAGCGAACGATAGAGCAGCGGAATAACTCATTCTCAGCCAAACCGCGTCAGTCAGTCGAGTCTTCGTGCATCAAAAAACAGGAACCTTGAACTAACTACAGTAGCTCGCAGTGAGAAATAATGGAAAGCGGAGGACCACAATAGGGGTGCGTTCAGGTTGATTAAACGTTTGCTACTTTGTTACGATTTGCACTGACACGTTTCCCCAAAACGTTCTTCACCATTCTTGAACATACTTTATGTACGTTTTCTCCATTTGGTGGGGGTCCATGCTATTTGGGATCCTTGGGATATTTCTACCCAATTGAAGTCGAAGTATACAATGGTTGTGGTTAGGTAAGGTTTATGATTAGGGTTAGGATAGGGATTAAGGTTAGGGACGGGACGGGCAAAGGATGGCGCTAACCGTTTGGTGGGTGTGGCGGGGTGTGGCTTGAAGGAATGAGTGACGTATTCAAGGGCGGCTGCAATGCTTATAGCGTTCTCCCACCCCTCACGCTTTTTTCAACTGATCGTTCAGAACAACACAGCTTACGTTTAATTGAACGTCCACACTGTTTTTTCGTAGGCCTATTGAACACGGTGCACAGATCCACAAGGACATGATCGCCGCTGTCTTAAAAAAAAACCATCGACGTCCTCTATAGAACCTAGTCTTTCGGACGGACATCACTGGGGGTAAGGTACATTTTGTTATTGTATTCATTTATGATTGGTTGTAACGGTCCATGTTGTTTACGATGTGCATTTCGTTACATTGTCTGTGAATGTATTTGGGTTTTACTGTAAATTAGCTCACACATTGTTGCCGGTAGGCGATACAGATAACTTTCGCCTGTGTATAGCCTATGTAACCCGAGCCTCCTGCATCGCTTGCACCGCTACTGAAGGGTGCTAATATTGAGTTTTAGCATACGCCACATATCTCAATTATTATTTTTTTTTTACACGCACACACAGCTTAGATTTTATTATTTAGTTTAAAGGCTAGAAATAAGGAAAGTCGTGGCGATTTCTCGAGTTTGGATAATGATATCACATATACCCCCACCTCCTCTTCCCAAAAATAAAATAATATAAAATGAGTTGTAAAATATTATTCTCCACCCCATGGCTACACAGGCCATATGAATAACTGGTTAGCAGTAGCCTATGAGGGCCTATTTATGCAAGGCGAGAATTTACACCATAGATTAGCCTTATACTGTATAGCCGAATGTACTAATGGCTTTGAGTTTGTCTATCCTGTCTAGAGGGGATGGTTTATGGTTTTGGGGGAACGTTTTGTGACCTATTATGTGGTTTGAAGTTGCACAAGCAGAAAAGTCGGCTCTAAGTTCAGCCAATGGGCTCAGCAGTTTGCATTATGCAGTTTAGTAGAAGCCTATAAGATTTGGGGTTTTCATTGTACAAGTTATTGTTAAAAGATGTCTGACGTTATTGTGTTTTTGTTAACATTTTAAGACCTATTGTTAGAAGTTATCCCCCGATTCTCTCAAAGTGACCCTGGAGTCTAATATTTTCTGCAGTGTTTTTCCACGGTCCTTATGAATAACTTATGAACCCATCTTGGACAGGATGTGTTATCCTGTGGACTGGGTGTGAACTATCCAGACATGCATGTCTGTCCCAAGTGGCACCCTATTCCCTATATATTATACTGTTTCTTTTTTGACCAGGGCACAACAGGGCTCTGGTCAAAAGTAGTGCTATATATAGGGTATTCAGTGCCATTTTGAATGCAGTCATAGTCTGTTTTGGGCAGTCCCAGTGACTCCAGTGTGTGTTAGATCTGCAGTTTCCTGACAGGAAGAGTCCGGCATAGGATAAGACCCGGGCTGCCCGGACAGCCAGGCCAGCTCACTGTGGTGACAAGGCAAACAACTAATCTAGGCAAGGGAGGAACCATTTGCTAAAAATGACCTAAAGCCCCGGCCTGTAGTTAAATTAAACCCTAATACAGTTCTTTCTTTGATAGAGTATACGGTTTGGTACAGTTAGCTACAGTTGCATTAATAAACCTCCCATTGAGACTTCATATAGAGGTTGAAGTTATGAGTAATATAGACACTTCAGGTTCAATAGGTGAATGTTTACGTCTTCCATCCTTCTTGCCGAGGTACATTCAATATTTCCATGAGACTCAGGAACTCCTCAAAGAAAAAATGTTGTGATGGACAATTAGAGATCTTAGTAGTACTGTATAGTCTCCACAGTGAAATGATGAGAATCTGTCTGACTTTCAGACAAAGATGTATGCTGACCAACCCTGGTTAAACATGGTGGTTTGTTACTGGCACGGTCTAATTTAAATTAAATCAAAAAGTCAAAATTTAATTGTATTTGTCACATGCGCTGAATACAACAGGTGTAGACTTACCGTGAAATGTTTACTTACAAGTCCAATGTTGATTTTTTTTTTTTTTTTTTAAGTAAGAAAACATTTGCTAAATAAAAAACAATTAAGAAAGTAAGAAAAAAAGTAACACTAAAATGACAATAACGTGACTATATACAGAGGGTACCGGTACAGAGTCAATGTGCAGGGGTACAGGTTAGTTGAAGTAAATTAAGGTAATATGTACATGTAGTTAGAGGTAAAGTGACTGCATAGATGATAAACAGCAAGTAGTAGCAGCAGCATAAAAAAGGGGGTCAGTCCAAATAGTCCGGGTAGCCATTTGATTAACTGTTAAGCAGTCTAATGGCTTGGGGGTAGAATCTGTTAAGGAGCCTTTTGGACCTAGACTTGTCGCTCTCGTATCACGTGCCGTGCGGTAGCAGAGAGAACAGTCTATGACTTGGGTGGCTGGAGTCTTTGACAATTTTTAGGGCCTTCCTCTGACACCACCTGGTATAGAGGTCCTGGATGGCAGGAAGCTTGGCCCCAGTGACGTAAAACCGTGCAGCTGTGTTATTGTAAGTACTCAAATATGTAGCTGTAGCTCCCTTGAGACATGTTTTGATAGAGGTTGTTTAGTGCTGAAGACTGTGTATACACATTAATTCAGTGATTCCATACAAACATTTGCATCTAAAAGAATAATTGAGAAATAATTAAGAAAAGTTGGCATTCATGACATTTTGGCCTTACCCATGCCTCCTTTAAGACTCCATAATGTTTCATATGTAGGTGCTACAAAGCAAAAATGTGTGTTATATGAAGAGCTCTATTCTCATGTCATCTGACCATTGATAAATGGCATTGGCACTTGGATTGGAACCAGAGCTATGGTCAGATGACATGAAAAGGGTTGGCATTGGAAAACAGAAGCATATGCAGAAAAGTACCTCATACCTGTGGTGGAACTTTGATGTTAGAGGGCTATTTTGCTTCCACTGATCCTGGGGCCCTTGTTAAGGTCAACGGCATAATGAACTTTATCAAGTACGTGGACATTTTAGCCAAAAGCCTGGTTGCCTCTACCAAGAGGCTGACACTTTGCCGAAAGTGAACCTTCCAGAAAGAAAATAACTCAATCTCTAATTTTGCATTGGCCATATCAGTCTCTGGACTTGAACCCCATTGAAAACCTGTGGTTTGAATTGAGGAGTTCAGTCCATAAGTGCAGACAAAGGATATCAAGTATCTGGAAATATTCTGTATGGAGGAATGGTCTAAGATCCCTCCCAACATGTTCTCCGATCTCATAAAACTTTTAAGGAAAAGGCTGTGTCATTATCCTCAAGGGGAGGTTGCTATAGAGCATTGAAAACAGCGGTGGCCATAATTTTGACCTCTATCTTTTTATTATTTGTTAAACAAAGTCTCTTTCTCTGAGCAATTGAATTAGTATAAAATAATATAATTTTCTTCATACAATAGCTTAGTATTTCTATTGTTTTATACAGTCTTTTTTTACTCATCTTTATCAAGGGTGCCAATAATTATGGACCTTACTGCATGTTAACCATCTCAGTTTTTTTTTCACCCATTTTTACCGTAAATCCAATCTTGAAATTCTTTTACATTGCTGGCATTTTGCAAATTCAATCAGTTTTCCTCATTAGTTCAACATCATCACATTGCATTCTATTGTTGAAAGGACATTGATTCAACCAGTTTGTGCCCAGTGGGTTCCCAGTTAGCAATGAGCAATCGGGAGGCCGGCGTCCCTCCACAGTGGTCGCGTGACATGCGACAGGTTTTTTGACCATCGCCTCACTCACGGGCCACCCGCATCACCCCTGTTGAGACACAACCTTGACTCGTCAGTGAAGAGAACTTTTTGCCAGTCATGTCTGGTCCAGTGACGGTGGGTTTGTGCCCATAGGAAACGTTGTTGCCGGTGATGTCTGGTGAGGACCTGCCTTACAACATACCTTCAAGCCCTCAGTCCAGCCTCTCTCAGCCTATTGCGGACAGTCTGAGCACTGATGGAGGGATTGTGCGTTCCTGGTGTAACTCGGGCAGTTGTTGTTGCCATCCTGTACCTGTCCCGCAGGTGTGATGTTTGGATGTACCGATCCTGTGCAAGTGTTGTTACACGTGGTCTGCCACTGCGAGGACGATCAGCTGAATGTCATGTCTCACAGTACGGCCATTGCAATTTATTGCCCTAGCCACATCTGCAGTCCTCATGCCTCCTTGCAGCATGCCTAAGGCACGCTCACTCAGATGAGCAGGGACCCTGGGCGTTTTTCTTTTGGTGTTTTCAGAGTCCGTAGAACGGCCTCTTTAGCGTCCTAGGTTTTCATAACTGTGACCTTAATTGCCTACCGTCTGTAAGCTGTTAGTGTCTTAACTAGACAGGGAGCGGTGGGTCGCTAGCGTAAAGCGCCAAATTCAAAATTTGTTGAATTATTAAACATCCACCAATATACAAGTGTTTCATACTCATCAAAAGCTCTGTTTCTTGGCAATATCACAGCGTTGTCAGATTTCAAAAAGGCTTTACGGCGAAAGCACTACATTTGATTGTTTGAGGGCAGCACCTCACATACTTTCTCATAGCCATGAATTCATTAGCCAGCGTGGCACACACAACACATTTCACAGTGAAAACAAATCAATTACCTGTTGAAGAACTTCTGCTGAGGTCATCCTAAGTGTCCAACGAAGACAATCCATGGTTCTTTTGTTAGAAAAAGTCATGTATTATATCCATAAATCTCCATTTGGTTCGCGCGTCATAGTCAGAAACGACAGCCTCCACTAGTCCATTGAAACGTGGCGCGAACTCGTTCATCTTATACCTATAAACTTGTCCAAGAACATTCAAACATAGTTTTAAATGTATCCTTAGGAACACTTTTACGTATATTTACTATTATAAATCAACCGGAATATAAACTGAGCTCTAAAGACGGTAAATAAGACACTGCGCGACTTCTCGGGCGCGCGCCCTGGGTACTGTTGTCATCAAGGGGGGACCCACTTGTTTGGTCTTTTTCTCTGGTCTAAAGCATCCAAAATGGAGGGAAACACCGTCTCGAGGCTGTTGACATCATAAGGAAGCGACGTGTACTGCATTCATATGCCCTTATATGGTCATTTTCATGAGGGAGGGGTTCCCAAATGAGCAATGTGTCAAAATCACTTTTTCCAGGACAGAAATTCCTCGGGGTTTTGCCTGCCATATCCGTTCTGTTTCACTCACAGACAAATGGTTAACAGTTTTGGAAAATTCAGAGTGTTTCCTATCCAATGGTACTAAATATATGCATATCCTATTTTCTGGGCCTGAATGGGAGGCATTTTACTTTGGGCACGCCAGGCTCTCCAAAACCGTCACCTCGGGAGCTGCTCCCTGAGAAGTTAA